>JAYESA010000009.1:15000-90000 GCA_036927795.1 Iris macrosiphon
TTTAGTGAAGGAATGCCTTGAGCTTCGAGAAGGAGTGTAGCGCCCCGTTCTCCCGGTGCGGAGAGCGCGGCTAAGAAACACAAGACGGTATCGTTCGATCGGGATAGATTGAATTAAGAACTCGTCCTCGTTATGGAATTGTTTCTTCGGAATCGATTCCCATATTCAGTGGACTGCGCCCCAAGGATCGGCTTAGCGACAGAGTCAGGAGGGACCTCTCCGCTGCTATCTTTTATTGCCTCGGTTTTCGATGTCGCTTGTTGCTTTCGTGCTTTGAGTTGGTTTTGGGATTTGCTTATTTTTCTTGAACGGTTTCGATGGTTTCATTGTTTTCGTTCATTAAACTGTATTTCAATTCCGAGATTGGAAAGAGAGGAAGGAATATTAATCGAGCTGTTCGTGTGCAGGTGAACGAGCAGTAGGCGGCTTACGAGCGGAGTCGTGAAGCGCCTCTTTCCTTCTCCCTTCCAAAATCTAAGTGAGTGGCTACCAACCCGATTAGCTAGCCCTGCTTCCAAGCTTCACACTCAAAATCTTGCATTCTTCTTCGCCCCGATCAGACGATACCAAGTAATAATAAAATATACCAAGATAAAAGAGAATAGACTTGAATAATAATGCTTGTTAATCAAACTTGTGAACGGTTATATCTTTGCATGCTTGTTCGTTCGAAATATTCATTATATGCATAGATACAAGTTTGAATGTATGCTTCTCTTTATTGTCCCGATGCATGAATGGAACGTAGATGCAATACAAACGAATCATGCAATACTGCTTGTCTTGTGTTCACGTAGCCTTCGGGCGAATGATTGTTCACGTAGCCTCCGGGCGAATGATTTTTAACGTTCGATCACGGACAACTTGTGCACAAGGTATAGTTCCTGCGGGCGGCTGCTGGGGCACTGGCACCGTTCCGGCTCCGGACGGAACTCACGTTTAGTCTCACGTACTTGGACAAGGTGGTATACGGCGCCTCACGTACTAGCACATAGCAAACCATCTTCGTCACAGACTAGTCCATAATGGCTATCAAGCCAGTGATCATCTTGTATATTTAAACCTGTTGCAAACTAACTTGTGTCTTCGTGGCAGGGAAGGCATGGTAAGTATTATGCTGGTAATTCAGACGGGCAGGTAAAATCCACCGAACGGTGGCACGTTCATTTCAGTAAATTCTATATGCTGCTTACTTGTAAATGAACTAAGGCAAGATAGAAACCCACAAATATGCATGCTTCATTAAAATGACGTGTTGATGCATGCTTCATTAAAACAACGTGTTGATTGGTATAGTCAGGCTAGCTCGCCTTCACCAGTATGTTTCGACATGCTGACCCTCGTTGAAACAGCTTCTCCGCACCAAGGCGAACCGAGCGAGGAGCCGAAGTCGTCTTCCCCGATCCATTCCAGTTGTTGGCGCATCTTCACCGCGCCCCTTGAAGCATTTTGAAGTCAGAAGTTACAACTCTTCATACACAAATGCAGCTCCGTGGCAAAGCTATCCTCCAGCCTGGAGGTCTATATCTTTTGAAGTTTAAAAGAGATATAATGTACAGGACTGCTATCTCATTTGAGTCATCTCTTTTGTAAGCCGTTCGGCATATTAGCTGACTCGTTCAAGAGTTTGTAATAGATGTTCATTATCAATAAAGAGAACTTTTCCATGTTTCAAATCTGTGTTTCAATTTATCTGCGTACTCTGAATATGTGCTTGCTATGCAAAATACTTTAGCCTTGTGCGGGCGCAACCCCAGGCCCGCACGGCATCACAATTCGGGGGATGTCCTAACGATTCTACGGAATCGGATCGTGACAAGGAGCACCAATGGCAAACCAACAAGCTCTACCAAGGCCAGCCTATCCAGCATTAGGAGCAACACAAACGAGAGTTGAAGGAGTCATACTACCATCTCTGGGAGGATATCAGCCGAGGCCACCCTTGGCACCACAAGCAGCACCCATCCGGCAGGCCCAACAACAGCAGAGGGCACCACCGCAAGGACGCGGACAAGCTTTTGAGATGACCATGGAAGACGCGCAGACTCGTGGAGTAGTGAATGCACGTAAGTTATTCATAGATGCGTTGCTTTAGCACGTGCCTGTTAGTTCATGACCTTAGCCCTTGTCACGCCCAGTCCCAAAAATACTTAGGACTAGGACACGTAAGCATGCCAGCCGCATGGATATGACAACTCCAATATATGGAAACCAAACCCATACGTACGCTGTAATATGAATATCACATCCACAGTGGTATAACATATGTCAAAAGTCACAGGGTATAATCTAAATCTCATCCACAAAAATCAAATATAAATAAATAACCAGTATCTATGAACTAGATCTAGACACAAAGTATCTGAAGATAATAGTTGGATGAAAATAAATCCACTACCAACTCGAATATAAAAGTAAATACAATATAAGTACACCATAACAAACACGATATAAGAATACCAGCTAACAATCACGGCTCGAAGAGAAGACCTCCTCGAAACATAGGTAACCATCCGAATCTGTGCTCTTGGAAATACTCAATAGCAGATACACCTGGAAGGGGCCAGGTCCTCAGAGGGACGTAACAAGATACATAAAACACATGCCAATAAAGTACTGAAATAAATATCCAATGGGTCGCCTAACCATCTATGTGAATGCAGTTAAGAACAAATTTCCCCACAAGTGAGCTATCTGGCTAAAAACTGGGATTTGGCATGGTTCCCTTTTGGGGGTCCAGGGGCCTAAAAAGGCACGTCGTCTTTCGAACGTCGGAGGCCCGCCTGATAATAATATAATATATAGTGGTCATCACCACCCGTATCTCCAGCGGAGAATCCGGGTGCACAAGAGAAAAGTGCAAAGGAGCTCAAATGCGGTACTTGTTGTTCTCCCCACCCCATGCCCTAAGCATGTCACATCCATGACACAATTTGGTTCATAGCCTATTCTTAGTACCCTAGCCCAATCCTGCAACCAAACAAGGATAATGATGGGACCACCATACTACAATAGGTTATGTCCCTAGACCTCTAATAACTGCTAAGTCTACTAGCATGCAAAGTTTCTAATAGCAGTTATTCTTAACGCACGACCCACACGTACAGGAGGCCAAACCCTGCACGCCAGTCCGTGATCTATATGAGACTCACAACTCGTGTAACAACTGTGTCACGACCAATGAACCTAAAAATGCTACATGATAATAGGGTAGTCTCATAAACAAGGTCAATGCAATACATAAATAAAAATATATCACGACGACACCGTCGCTGCATTTTATATAACAGTTAAAATATATGAACTAAGACAGAAAATAAAGATGCATGCAACATATGGAATATGAATAATAGTACAATGGCAAGGTATACTTGCCTGCTCTGAAAAAGGATGAAGTCACAACTCAAGGCGTTGTCCGATCTACCCGTCACATAAATTAAACAAGTTAGGTTACAAAAGTGGGTGAATAGGTTCCTCCATTTTAATTAATTTATAATTTTGAATAAATAACCTAAAATAGTATTTTAATCTTAATATAATATGATTTTATTGTTAAACCCTAATTTTGGTCCAAAGAAAGTCAACTTTACAGATTTGTGATCTATGGTACGCAAATCGAGGCAATCAGTTGACCAAAAAGTCAACCAACTCAAATCCTAGATTTGTGTGTGGAATCCTATAGATTTTAACGCTACATGAACGCTGGAATCGACATTTTTATAAAATCATAAGTCGGTAAAGAGTTATGGCCACAAGGGCGCACAGATGACAGTTTTCGGTGGTTTCCTATTTACGTCTAAGTTGCACAAATTTTATAGTAGAATAAAATTATATTTTAATTCTAGAAAAATAATTTTCTGGAATTTCATCATGTTAGCTTTCCGAAACTTTAAACGGTTCATAATTCTGAGTTCAGAATCTCCCAAAATATCGAAAATACGAAAATGCGTCTGATTTCGGACAGCTGGCATTTTCGGAATATTCTGGAAAAATAAGTTCTGAAATTACTGAAATAATTTATATATTTAGAAAACTAACCTTGATATGATTCTAACAAAAAAAATTGGAGCGCGTTTGGAGTCCGGAGCTAGGAGATATCGTCTTTTTAAGTCGTCATAACTACTAGAAAATGAGACTGAATTTATGACGAATTTAGACTATTTTTGGACGAAAAAGAGAGGAGTTTGGGGATAAAAAATATGAAAGATGAGTTTATTCATAATTCTAATAGGTATTTATAATGATAAAGATTGTTTAATTGAATAAGACTAGGATTGGCTAATTTGGATATGATTAGGATCAGTTTAAATAAGGATAGGATATGCATGAAGTTGTTTTCCTAGTAGGCTCAGGATTTGAATTAATTTAAAATAGAGTTTGAGTTCATCTCAATAATTTATAATCTTAAATATAATTAAAGATAATACAAATAATTTATATATAATCTTATTAATATCTATTAACACTAAATTAGCATCTATCTAATATTAAGACTTTATATATCCAAATAAATCCTCAATAATTTCAAAAATCCAATAATTACTTAAAATTCTAAATAAATTACAGAAAAATATATTTAAATATTTTAACTCTAAAATAAATGTTTGGTAGTAACAAAATTCAAGTATGGTCTCATAGTAAATCATGGAAGTCCTAAAAATTTATGTTTCCTAAGTTTTAATTACCAAAAATTCTAGAAAATCTCCAAAATCTAAAATAACCTAAAATAATTCTAAATAAATATTTATATAAGTAAATATATCAAGAAATTTATTTTCTAATTAACTAAGAGAATACTCTAAAGAAATTCAACATCTATAATAAATATAATAATATAAAATACACACAAAATACATATTTTGGGTGAGGGGGTTTACAGCCCTAAACTTAGTAATTTTGAACTTGTTAATAAATTGATAACCTAGTTTTTTCTAAGCTGTAGTTTTCTTGCTCTATCCAGATTATATTCTCTTGAATTACCCAACTTTCATTATCTAGGAAAATATTTTAATTCTTTCCTAGGTATTTTGATTAACCCTCATCCTTTGATTCTCCTTGATCATGATTCTTTGATTGTGTCATGCTTCGAACAATGCTTGCAACCGTGTCATCTCTTCTGACCGGTTATTTCTTTAATTGCGAGGACGCAATCCTCTTAAGGGGGTAGATTGTAAACCCCCAGATTTTTCAGGAATTCTAAAAATGAATTTTCAGAATTTTCTGGAATTTTCTGTAATTTTTCACGAATTAAAATAAATATTCTTCTGAATTAAATATTTTTTAAGTATTAAAAATATATTAAAATATTATGAAATAATATTTTGGGTATAAATAAAATATTAGAAATAGGGTAATTTTACTGGAATTTATTGGACCTCAGAACTATTTTAAAGACCTAAAAATTAATGTTTTAAATAAACCAAAATAAACCAACCTGAACCAACCGGTTTATTGAACCGAACCCAAGCTGAACCGAACCGAACCCTGACTCAGACCCAAACCCTAATTTAAAACCCTAATGGGTCAGATCCATCAACCCAACCCGTACCCGCGATCCGTACCCTAGCGGGTCGGATCCGGACCCGAATCCAGAACCCGACCCGCTAACCCGCTAACCCGACTCGTATCTACAGTGAATCCCTAACCGTCGACCCTCGATTTTCCTCCGCCGTTCGAATACCCCGACCGCCGTGACCCTCCATTTTCGGCGGTTACAGCTCCGCCCCAGCTTCGCGGCGGTTTTGCCTCCCCCGCTCCCTGCGCCTCTCCCTCTCCCGACCGTCCACCTCCTCTACCCCAGCCGCCCCTATTTAACCCACTCGAACCCCGGCCGTTCTCATCATCCACCGCCACCTACATCCACCACGGCCACCCCTTCCTCCACCGCACTCCGACCTCCGACTTTCCTCCGCTGAGCTCCCCTCACGGCCACCGATCAACCCCACAGCTACCACCACTCCTCAGCACGAACCTTCGGCCACCCCGATCCCCACAGCAGTCTCCGCCCTCCGACGATCCTCCACCCCGACCCAGCCAACTCCGGCGCCTCCTCCAGCCATCGACCCCTCCGTCGTGCCCTCGCCGCCGTAGGCCGAGCAAGTCGTCGCCGCCAGCAAGCCCCGCCGGCCGAGCAACGTCGCGGCTCCCCGCATATGCGAATTTCAGTCATTTCTGACCTTCTTCCTGTGAGTGTTTCTCTTTCATCGCTGCCTCATTTCCCGTTCTGTCAACTCGTACGCGTAGAGTGCGTGACCCTCTCGATACCCGTGTAACTCATTCGAGGTATCCTGTCCTGTGGCGGTCGCAAACCGCGACATAAAATCAGGAAAATAAATCCCTAATTTTCTTGGAACTGGGTGCGCCCCACTAAACGGGACGACTTGGTCGTGTGCGAACTTCACCGAAAGATGCGCACCGTTAATACAGACGTATAGGATTTTGTGAAAGTTGATTTGGATGTGCGTGTACACCGGAATCAACGCGTATCCGTCGACAAAACTATGTATCATCCATGTTCTAAAACTCGTTGTAACTTCGTGTATGCTCGTCGTATCGAAAAGAAACTTGTGCCATCGGACTCGTAGCGATACGCTGGTCCTGTGACCCAAGTTTGGTTCGATTCTGAGAACGTTGACAAAATCCTGTATCGTGGGCCCTACGGCTCTACTTGACGGGCGATTTTGTGATCGGCTCATCGAAATCCAATTCTGGACATTCCATTGGGTTCGTATCGTCGTTCTGGACTTGTAGACACTAAATTTGATGAATTTGGAGAATATTGTCTCTGACACATTTTTCGGTGCGAAGCGGGCCACATGTGGACCCTGCTTTGACCAAAAACTGACACTTTTGCCCCTGTATCCAAATTGGACTTATGGACAGACAATTCTAGCTATTTGATGTCTTCTGAACATGATGGTAACGTTTATTTCAGTATTCGGATGAGTACCTGCAAATCCCGCTGATACCAGAGCAGCAATTAGAGTCCGAACCCCAGGCAAGTGTACATTGTCATACTTGCAGTAAATTGATTCATATTATTCTCTTGTTCTATTTCTGTGATATATATGTTCAACCTAGGACCGTGTGATATTACTTAACATTCGAACAAGATTCGGGTGTCAACACCGTACGCGGAGTTGTGTAACGTCACCTAGAGATGGATATCGAAACCCTACATATCTTCGTGCTTGCATTATCAAGTACGTCATACCATAGGACACCTGATACTATTCATGAGATAGAATCTTCTTGAGATATTCATGGTGATTTTGTATAGGTTACATAATTCGTGACATAGATATTGCATGTGCTTAGCTATCATTATGACTTGCTGCATTAGATATGATCTTGCGTGATATGGACATGAGACATCATGGACATGAGACGTGTGATTACATTGGGTGGGGAGAGACACACAAGCTACAGGATGATTTTATATATAAATTTATTATGGTGTCGTAGGCCCAATACATAGTAAATTACATAGTATATCTACTACAGGCTCCCTGACACAGAGCTTGTAGTATTCTCAACCTAAGTCTAGTGATGCTCTCACTTGTATTTCACATAGCTTGTTACCTATTTTACCCTATTGATTCATTTATTATTGCATTGCATTTATTTTTGGCATGAGTTAATTTTGTACCTTGCTATGTCCCATGAGGACCTGGATCCGGATTGTATCCCCAGGTTTAGCAAAAGAGATCTACCCCGAGGTGTACGGGACAGGAGCATACATAGGAGCAGTACTAGAACCCGAGGACGAGGTGATCGCTGAGGATTTTTCTTGAGTATTTGCTTTATCTATACTCAGTATTTGTTATTGTCAGACTCTTTCATTTCTGGTCTGTTGAACCATTGTATCAGACTTATTATCGGGTTGTTCCCCAATATATATTTTATTGAGACATTGATGTTGATTTATATTTCATATTGTTGTATTCATTTCTGTGGATGAGATTAGTATATTAGACCCTTACTGTTGTTTTACAGCTTAAGTACACCCTGATGGGTCCATTAAATTGGGTTTGCCTATTGGTGTGTGCTGCTAGCCATTGTCACGTGTCTAGTCCCTCGATATTTTGGGACTGGAGCGTGACAGTCTAGGTGGGCGTTACAACAGCAGCTTTCGGGGGTGCTCCACCTCCAGTCCAGAGGACAGTACCCACAGTTTCACAGAGGACGGTGCCTACAGCTTCAGAGGAGCTACCACCACCAGCAACAGCAGTTGATCAGGCACAGGTGTTTGCATTCTTTCTGTAACCCCTGAATTTTTAAAATTATTAAAACTTGGATTTTTTCCAATTTTCTGGAATTTTCTGGGAATTTTCTGAGATTAAAATCAAGGTTCTTAATTATTAAATAATTTTTTATTGTTAATAAATAATATTAAAATATCATGAAAATAACATTTTTGGGTGTAAAATGAAAAACTGGACTTAGGATAATTTTTCTGGGCCTCAGACCTATTTTTAAATGCCTAAAAACTAATTTTAATTAATTATATAATTAACTGTTATTTATTATTACTTTATTTATTATTTTTTTTTTATTTTTATTTTTTCTTTCTCTTTCTCTTTCTCTTTCTTTTGGGCCCGGCCCGGCCCAGTGGGCCGAGCCCAGCAGCCAGCCCCAGCCCGCCTTCCTTGCGGGTCGGGCGGGTCTGTCCGGACCCGTTAGCCACCCGACCCGACCCGCACGAACCGTTCCCCCCAGCCCCCACGCCGCCCGACTCTTCCGGCGAGCTCCGCGCGCAGCGCCGCCCGCTTCGGCCGGCTCGCTGCGTCCTCCGCGGCCACGACCCTCTCTCGCCCCGCCTTGGCCGGCCTCCTCTCCTATATAAACCTCTCCTCCTCCTTCTTCTTCTTCCTCACTTCCTCCCAACTCCGGAACCCTAACGCCGGCAGCCCCCTCCTCTTCGTTCCTCCTCCGACCACCGCCTAGCGCCGCCGCCCATCGCCTCGCCCCCAGCCCTCTCCTCCTCTGCTCCTCCTCCGACGCCACCCTCTCGACCACCACCAGCAGCAGCTGCCCTCCCCTCGAGCCGCCCCTCACCGGCAGCAGCGTCCGGCGTCGCCCTCGACTCCGCCGTGCCTCCGCCCGGCCGCGCCCCAGCGCCCCCGACCGCCTCCGGCCAGCCAGCGCCGCCTCAGCCTCCGGCCGGCCCGCCGCAGCTCCCAAACCCTAACCCTAGATTTTCCCTGTATCCGACACGAGTCGGACACGTGTCGGACACGGTTTAACCCTGATTTTCGGGTCTCCTTCAGGTGCGTGTAACTTTTTGTTCGTAGCTCTGTTTTCGATTCCGCAAATTGTGTTACGAAGCCTGTATGACCCTCTCGGTGCCTGGATAAACCGCTCGGGGCACCGCGTCCTGTGGAGATCGCACGCCGCGATCCAAAAACAGGAAAAACCAGACCCTGTTTTACCCCAGAACTGAGTACGCCCCGCCAAACGGGACGACTTAGTCGTGTGCGGTCTTCACAGATACGTGCGCGTCGTCGATACGGATGTGTGAGTTTTTGCGGAAGCTGATTCGGGTGTGCGTGCACACCGGAATCAACGCGTATCCGCGGACATCGCCCCGTATCCGACTTTTCTATAATTTGCCCTAACTTCTTGTACACTCGTCGGATCGAGACGAAACTTGCGCCATCGGAATCGTAGCGATACGCTGGTCCTGTGGGTCAAGTTTGGTTCGATTCTGAGAACATTGACGAAATCGCGTGTCGTGGGCCCCACAGGCCCCGCTCGACGGGCGATTTTGTGTTCGGCTCATCAGAATCCAAATCTGGAAGTTCTGTTGGGTTTGTATCAGCGTTCCTGACCTGTTGACACTAAGTTTGGTGAATTTGGAGACCATTGACCCAAACACGTTTTTCGGTGCAAAGCGGGCCCATCGGCGGACCCCGTTTTGACCCGAAACTGTCGTGTTTGCCCTTGTCTTCAAATTGGACCCAAGGACAGGCGTTTCTAGCTATTTGACATCTTCTGAGCGTGATGGTAATGTCTATTTCAGCTTTTGGACTCATCTCTGGAAATTTCTCCGAGTACAATTAATCAGATCCAAACAACAGGCAAGTACCTGCACTTCAAGTTAAATCTTTATATTATGATAATTAATTCCCTGCTCTACTAGTACCCTTGATGATTACACGTAGTTCTAGAATACTGGATTTCATGTCTTGAATATTGGAGTTCATGTCTTGTTTTTCATGTCGGGTGGGAGAATACTAGAAGGCATGTAGTTTACCCTTTCCCCTGCCATGTTTAATAGCTGTTGGTACGCGACTGTACCTCAGCCGGATCTCGATTTTCCCTGTTTAATAGCCATTTATGACGGCCGAATTAGCCTTATAAACCCCTACATGCCAACTACGTATTCTAAAACAAACACAAGTTCACACAGATAGTTCTGGTCTTGTTATATTTCTTGCGGACTGTTGTAGTTTCATTTCCTGTCTCATTTATTCCTGTTTACAGTATTTAACTCTAAGATATTGATGTTCTTTTATGCAGTTTCTCAACATGATACTCAATTTAATTGTCATAAATATTTAGTTTAATCTTGTTGTGCACTGTGTACTTTGCTCCTTTCCTGACTGGATCCGTTGATTTAGGCGATGATGAGGACCTTGCCCCTACATATTATGGTCCCTATGAGGGTACGGATGATACTTATGAGGAGCCAGATCCCACCCAGGAGACCCCTGCTGCAGAATAGATAGCAGTGGCTATTTCATTTATTTGCTTTTATCTTAGTAATCGGGTTTGTCCCCGATTTCATTCTGATTTCTGTACTAAACATTTGAATCTGTTGTCACATTTATTTCAATTGCAATCTTAAGTATCTGTTTCCCATTATTATCTTGCCTATGTTATTTATGAATGAGCTAGTTTAGTAAGTATGGATTTGACCTAGACAGCGTACTACCGCCGACTCTACGGCGTAGGCTGGACGTACCCACGCACTCGTGCCCGAATTTTTGGGTGCGGGTCGTGACACGTTTTTATGGTTGCCCATGCAGGTCTTATCCTTAAATAGGGTAATACCCTAGAACAGGGTATGGAATAAGATTGAGGATTCTAGGAAAAGCTCATTCACAATATAGGGTCCTTAATTCAATTCTTGATATCATTTCTGCTCAATTTTCCTATCGCCCTTGATTTCCAAGTAATCTATTCTGATCTTCCTGTCCCTTAATCTTTCAGAATGGTCCAGACAAGGAACACAGTAGGAGGCACATCAGAACCAGCTGAGCAAAATATGCCCGAGACTCTTGCACTCCTGTCGCCTCCATCTGTTCCGGCAGTTACTCTGGATGGGGCACAACTACTTGGAGTATTCCAGGGACTGGTGGAATCCCAGAAAGAACAGACTGCACTTCTGCGGACCAGCCTCTCAGAAGCTCTTAGGTCCCAGGAGTCGCCACTCAAGAGGCCAGGGAGTGCCAAAGACTTCAAGAACCTTAGACCCCTGGAATTCTACGGAACTGAGGGCATTATCTATGCCGATGAGTGGATAGAGAATGTCGAGAGACTCCTGAAGACTGCTCGGGTTCCTGATGATCTCAAAGTGGAGTCCACAAGCCTGCAACTGTTCGACATTGCTCGAACCTGGTTCAGAGATGAACCCCAACTATCTGCTCCTGACCTCACCTGGGAGGACTTCAAGAGGCTATTCAAGGAGAAATTCTACCCCGAAGTGGCTCGGGAAGCTCTCGAAAGCCAATTCGAGAGACTGGAACAAGGTAACCTGTCTGTTGATGAGTATACTGCTGAATTTAGCAGGTTGAGCCACTTTGCGGAGTACATGGTTTGTACCCCGGAGGACAGAGCCCGTAGATTCAAGAAGAGACTGTCTCCGGATATTCGCCTTGCTGTCACCACCAGCCGAGCTCGCACCTATGAGGAAATCCTGAGTGTGGCACAAGGCGTTGAGAGAGACATGGGACATAAACTAAAACGAGAGAAAGATACCAGAAATGTGGGATCCAACAAACGCCCTTTTCAACAACAACAACAGCAGAGGGCCCCGCAGCAAACTCAGCGTCCTCTCCCTCGAGCTCCATCACCCCAACACCAGGCTCAAGGACAGAACCAACAAGCTGCTGCTTATAACTTTTGCCAAAAACCAGGTCATACTTGGCATGTCTGCAGGAAGAGGCTAGGTGCCTGCCTCTACTGCGGCTCAGCAGCGCATCAAATGAGGGACTGTCCAGCTGCTCAAGGACGCACCGCTGCACCCAAGGCTCCAGTCCAGGCCAGGCCCCCAGCAGCACAGCAGAGGGGACCCCCGCTTCCAACACAACAATAACGCTTTGCTCAGCACCAACAGCAGCAACAGAGGGGTGCACCGCAGCAAGGCCGTGCTTATGCAATGACTCTGGAAGAAGCTGAAGCCACAGCAAACGTGATCACAGGTTCTGTGATTATAAATTCAATACCAGTTATTACTTTATTTGACTCTGGAGCTTCACATTCATTCATGTCAGTAGATTTCCTTATGAAGCATAGCTTAATCACTAAACCCCTTAGGAATTGTTATAAGATCATTACCGGTGGAGAAATTATCCCGGTTAGTAATGCCTGTAACAATTGTCCTATTACATTATGTGGAAGAGAACTGTATGCTAGGCTACTCGTAATGCCAGTTCCCAGTTTTGATATTATACTGGGTATGGATTGGTTAAGTCAACATCATGCCACTATAGACTGCCACAGAGGTAGTGTAATCTTCAGGCCCCCTGACAAGCCAGAATTTGAATTTGCTAAAGGTTCTAGAGAAATGGGTAATAACAAAATTTGTGGAGCCCTAGTAACAGAAGAATTGCCACTACCTATCATCTCTGAATACCTTGATGTCTTCCCTGAGGATCTTCCAAGCTTACCCCCAGACCGAGAAGTTGAATTCTCTATTGACTTAGTGCCGGGAGCCGCACCAGTATCTCAAAATCCCTACAGAATCAACAAGAAGGAGATAATATAACTAAATGAGCAAATCAAAGAGCTAGAAGACAAATGTTTCATTAGGTCTAGTGTCTCACCCTGGGGAGCTCCAGTATTATTTGTGCCCAAGAAGGACGGAACATCCCGAATGTGTATTGACTATAGGGCCTTGAATGCCTTAACAATTAAGAATAAGTATCCCCTACCCAGGATAGATGACTTATTTGATCAGTTAAGTGGAGCTCGGGTATTTTCAAAGATTGATTTGAGGTCTGGTTACCACCAAGTAAGGGTAAGGAAGGAAGACATCCCTAAAACTGCTTTCAACACCCGGAACGGACACTACGAATTCTTAGTAATGCCGTTCGGGTTGACGAATGCTCCAGCAGTTTTTATGAACTTGATGAACAGAGTCTTTCAGCAATATCTAGACAAATTTGTAGTGGTCTTTATTGATGATATTTTGATCTACTCCAAGACCCCCGAAGAACATGAAGAACATTTGAGGCTAGCATTGGAGACTTTGAGGAAGGAAAAACTTTATGAAAAATTATCTAAATGTGCATTCTTCCTAGACCAAGTAGAATTTTTGGGACATGTTGTGACTGAAGATGGAATAGCAGTAGATCCTAAGAAGATAGCGGTAGTAGAATCCTGGCCCACTCCAGACTCGGTAGCAGAAATTAGAAGTTTCCTGGGACTAGCTGGCTACTATCGGAAGTTTGTGAAGGACTTTGCTAGAATTGCTGAACCCATGACAAAATTAACAAGGAAGGATGAAGAGTTCACCTGGACTGATGAATGTCAGCATGCTTTTGAAGAATTGAAGAAAAGGCTGACTACTGCCCCTATTCTGACCTTACCTTCTGGAACCGGAGGTTTCGCTATTTATAGTGATGCTTCTGGAAAAGGTCTAGGTTGTGTATTGGAGCAGAACAAGAAAGTAATAGCATATGCCTCTAGACAGCTTCGACCTCATGAAAAGAACTATCCAACTCATGATTTAGAACTGGCAGCTGTCATATTTGCTCTTAAGCTATGGAAGCATTATCTTTATGGAGAAAGGGTGGAAATATTTACGGACCATAAAAGTCTAAAATATATCTTCACTCAGAAAGAGCTAAACATGAGGCAAAGAAGGTGGCTGGAACTAATGAAAGACTTTGATATCACCCTTCAATATCACCCTGGGAAGGCCAATGTTGTTGCTGATGCTCTAAGCAGATATCCTATGGCGATGTACTTGACTATGGACAGACACTTGCTCGAGGACCTGGAAAGCTTAGGTATTGAGGTAATTATCCCAGGAAAAGAAGGCCAAATGATGAACTTGCAGATTCAGTCTACCTTAATAGACAAGATCAAGGAGACTCGGTTTCAAGACGAAGGTCTGCGAAGCCTTCGAGGTCAAGTGCAAGCTGGATTAGTGGAAGATTTCAGAATTCACGAAGATGGATCACAGAGGCATGGCGATAGATTATGTGTACCTCAAGGAGACATAAGGGAAGAAATTATGCAAGAGGCGCACAGATCGCAATACTCTATACATCCAGGAGCCAACAAGATGTACAAGGACCTGAGGACGCACGTTTGGTGGCATGGCATGAAAAGAGAAGTAGCCAGGTTCGTATCTCGTTGTTTAGTGTGCCAACAAGTCAAGGCAGAAAGACAAAGACCTGGAGGATTGCTTCAACCCCTACCCATTCCGGAGTGGAAGTGGGAACATATCACAATAGATTTTGTTTTCGGACTTCCAAGGACACCTAGTGGAAAGGATGCAATTTGGGTGATAGTAGATAGACTGACCAAGTCCGCACATTTTCTACCTTTCAAAGTAGGGCTATCTACAGAGAAGCTGGCAGATTTATATATCAGACATATTGTTAGGTTGCATGGAGTTCCAGTAAGTATTATCTCCGACCGAGATTCAAGATTCACCTCTCACTTCTGGAAGAGCTTACAAGCCAGTTTGGGGACTCAACTCAAATTCAGCACAGCTTATCATCCCCAAACCGATGGACAATCGGAACGTACAATCCAAACACTTGAAGATATGCTTCGTACATACGTTCTAGATTTTGGAGGATCCTGGGAAGACTATCTACATCTTGTGGAGTTCTCTTATAATAACAGTTACCAAGCAAGCATCGAGATGACTCCATTTGAAGCTCTATATGGCTGAAGATGTCATACCCCGCTATCATGGGACGACGTTGGAGAAAGAGCCCTGCTGGGACCAGAGATGGTGATCGATTCAACTGAGAAGGTAAAACAAATAAGGGACAGACTTCGAGTGGCTCAAGACAGGCAACGACATTGGGCAAATAGCCACCGAAGGCCCTTAGATTTTGAGGTAATTAAATTTATGAAATTCAAGTCAATTTAAATATTTTTTGATTATGGAACTAAAACTTGATTATGACTTTATTAAAGGTTGGAGAACTGGTATTCTTGAAGATTTCCCCGACACGTGGAACATTCGGTAGGAAGAAGTGGAAAAATCAGCAAGATTTATTGGACTTTTGGAAAATCGGAGGGGATTACGAAGTCTACCCAGACTTATAGAAAAGTTTCGTGTCGGCTCGAAATTTAAGGATAACCATGAGCACGAAAGGAAAGGCCGAGATTTAGAATATACCTCAGGGTGCAAAGAGGAGATAGGGGTAGCGTTCTCTAATCTCGTCTTTGACTTACCAAGAGCAACCCGTGGAGATACTGGATCGATCGGAGAAAGTTCTACGGAACCAGGTCATTTCCCTGGTTCGCGTAGCTTGGAAGCACCATTCTCCCGGCGAATCCACCTGGGAGCGAGAAGACGAGATTAGAGAACGCTACCCCTATCTTTTTGAACCCTGAGGTATATTTTAAATTCTCGGCCTTTCCTTTCGTGCCATGGTTATTCTTAAATTTCGAGGACGAAATTTTTATAAGTTGGGTAGATTGTAATCCCCTGAATTTTCAAAATTATTAAAACTTGGATTTTTCCCAATTTTCTAGAATTTTCTGGGAATTTTCTGAGATTAAAATCAAGGTTCTTAATTATTAAATAATTTTTTTATTGTTAATAAATAATATTAAAATATCATGAAAATAACATTTTTGGGTGTAAAATGAAAAACTGGACTTAGGATAATTTTTCTAGATTTTTCTGGGCCTCAGACCTATTTTTAAATGCCTAAAAACTAATTTTAATTAATTATATAATTAACTGTTATTTATTATTACTTTATTTATTATTATTTATTTTATTTTTATTTTTTCTCTCTCTTTCTCTTTCTTTTGGGCCCGGCCCGGCCCAGTGGGCCGAGCCCAGCAGCCAGCCCCAGCCCGCCTTCCTTGCGGGTCGGGCGGGTCTGTCCGGACCCGTTAGCTACCCGACCCGCACGAACCGTTCCCCCCAGCCCCCACGCCGCCCGAATCTTCCGGCGAGCTCCGCGCGCAGCGCCGCCCGCTCCGGCCGGCTCGCCGCGTCCTCCGCGGCCACGACCCTCCCTCGCCCCGCCTTGGCCGGCCTCCTCTCCTATATAAACCTCTCCTCCTCCTTCTTCTTCCTCACTTCCTCCCAACTCCGGAACCCTAACGCCGGCAGCCCCCTCCTCTTCGTTCCTCCTCCGACCACCGCCTAGCGCCGCCGCCCATCGCCTCGCCCCCAGCCCTCTCCTCCTCTGCTCCTCCTCCGGCGCCACCCTCTCGACCACCACCAGCAGCAGCTGCCCTCCCCTCGAGCCGCCCCTCGCCGGCAGCAGCGTCCGGCGCCGCCCTCGACTCCGCCGTGCCTCCGCCCGGCCGCGCCCCAGCGCCCCCGACCGCCTCCGGCCAGCCAGCGCCGCCTCAGCCTCCGGCCGGCCCGTCGCAGCTCCCAAACCCTAACCCTAGATTTTCCCTGTGTCCGACACGAGTCGAACACGGTTTGACCCTAATTTTCGGGTCTCCTTCAGGTGCGTGTAACTTTTTGTTCGTAGCTCTGTTTTTGATTCCGCAAATTGCGTTGCGAAGCCTGTATGACCCTCTCGGTGCCCGGATAAACCGCTCGGGGCACCGCGTCCTGTGGAGATCGCACACCGCGATCCAAAACAGAAAAAACTAGACCCTGTTTAACCCCGGAACTGAGTACGCCCCGCCAAACGGGACGACTTGGTCGGGTGCGGTCTTCACAGATATGTGCGCATCGTCGATAAGGACGTGTGAGTTTTCGCGGAAGCTGATTCGGGTGTGCGTGCACACCGGAATCAACGCGTATCCGCGGACATCGCCCCGTATCCGACTTTTCTGTAATTCGCCCTAACTTCTTGTACACTCGTCGGATCGAGACGAAACTTGCGCCATCGGACTCGTAGCGATACGCTGGTCCTGTGGGTCAAGTTTGGTTCGATTCTGAGAACGTTGACGAAATCGCGTGTCGTGGGCCCCACAGGCCCCGCTCGACGGGCGATTTTGTGTTCGGCTAATCGGAATCCAAATCTGGAAGTTCCGTTGGGTTCGTATCAGTGTTCCTGACCTGTTGACACTAAGTTTGGTGAATTTGGAGACCATTGACCCGGACACGTTTTTCGGTGCAAAGCGGGCCCACCGGCGGACCCTATTTTGACCCGAAACTGCCATTTTTGCCCTTGTCTCCAAATTGGACCCAAGGACAAGCATTTTTAGCTATTTGACATCTTCTGAGCATGATGGTAATGTCTATTTCAGCTTTTGGACTCATCTCTGGAAATTTCTCCGAGTATAATTAATCAGATCCAAACAACAGGCAAGTACCTGCACTTCAAGTTAAATCTTTATATTGTGATAATTAATTCCCTGCTCTACTAGTACCCTTGATGATTACACGTAGTTCTAGAATACTGGATTTCATGTCTTGAATATTGGAGTTCATGTCTTGTTTTTCATGTCGGGTGGGAGAATACTAGAAGGCATGTAGTTTATCCTTTCCCCTGCCATGTTTAATAGCTGTTGGTACGCGGCTGTACCTCAGCCGGATCTCGATTTTCCCTGTTTAATAGCCTTTTATGACGGCCGGATTAGCCTTATAAACCCCTGCATGCCAACTACGTATTCTAAAACAAACACAAGTTCACACAGATAGTTCTGGTCTTGTTATATTTCTTGCGGACTGTTGTAGTTTCATTTCCTGTCTCATTTATTCCTGTTTTCTCATATTCCTGTTTACAGCATTTAACTCTAAGATATTGATGTTCTTTTATGCAGTTTCTCAACATGATACTCAATTTAATTGTCATAAATATTTAGTTTAATCTTGTTGTGCACTGTGTACTTTGCTCCTTTCCTGACTGGATCCGTTGATTTAGGCGATGATGAGGACCTTGCCCCTACATATTATGGTCCCTATGAGGGTACAGATGATACTTATGAGGAGCCAGATCCCACCCAGGAGACCCCTGCTGCAGAATAGATAGCAGTGGCTATTTCATTTATTTGCTCTTTATCTTAGTAATCGGGTTTGTCCCCGATTTCATTCTGATTTCTGTACTAAACATTTGAATCTGTTGTCACATTTATTTCAATTGCAATCTTAAGTATTTGTTTCCCATTATTATCTTGCCTATGTTATTTGTGAATGAGCTAGTTTAGTAAGTATGGATTTGACCTAGACAGCGTACTACCGCCGACTCTGCGGCGTAGGCTGGACGTACCCACGCACTCGTGCCCGAATTTCCGGGTGCGGGTCGTGACACTTTCAGTAGATGATAGAGGCACATAGGGCCCAGGCGGAGGCCTATTAGCGTGTCACGCCCCAGTCCCAAAATACCGAGGGACCAGATACGTGTCAATGGCCAGCAGTACGCACCGATGGACAAACCCAATTTAATGGATCCATCAGGGCATACTTAAGCTGTAAAATCAAGTCTACGACAACATGGCACAACTAATCTCATCCACACAAGATATAAAATATGATCCACAGAATAAATAAGGAATGTAAATCATCATCTAGTCTCAACAAAATGCTTCGGGGAACAACCCGATAAATATCTAATACAATGGTTCAACAGACCAGAATATAAATGACTGAAATAAATAAATACTGAGCATGAAACATGGATGCTCAGGAGAAGTCTTCGGCTAACACCTCGGGATAGACCTCGTCCTCAAATCCTGGGAACATAATCCGGATCCAGGTCCTCAGGGGACATAGCAAGGTACAAGAAAGCTCATGCCAAAATAAATGCAGTACAGCAGATAATGAAATAAATAGGGCAAATAAGTAACCATCTAAGTGAAAATATAAGTGAGAGCAGCACGAGTACTCAGGCTGAGCCACTACAAGCTCTGTGTCGGGGAGCCGGTAGTGGTAATAACACGTAATGTGCCTAGCTCTGCTACGAGAGTCTACAGCCTCACAATAGTAGTAGATATATATAGAAAACAGCCTGTAGCATGTGTGTCTCTCTCCACCCAATGTAACCACGCATATCATGACCATAACGTCTCATGTCCATGTCAAGCGGGATCATAGCTAATGCAACAAGTCATAAAGTATCTATGAATATAGTATCTCTGTCAAGTCCTGTATCCTATAAAGAATCACCACGAATATCTCGGAAGATCCTGTCTCATGAATGGTGTCAAGTGTCCTGGGTCGTATGGTACTTGATAAGACAAGTACGAGAATATAAAGTGTCACGAATGTCCATCTCTAGATGACAATACACAACACCGCGTACGGTGTTGGCACCCGACTAATAATCGGACGCTAAGTACGTCACATGGTCCTAGGTTAAGCATGCACAGCAATATAATGAAGCAAGAAAAATATGTAACAATACTGCAGAGTTTGGCAAGGTACACTTGCCTGATGTTTGAATATCAACAGTCATCCCGGTATCAGTGGATCCTGTGGGTACTACTCCAAAAGCTGTAATAAACATCACCAACAGTCTCAAAAGATGTCAAATAGCTAGAAACGCCTGTCCTTACGTCCAATTTGGACACAGGGGCAAAAAGGACATTTCCGGGCCAAAGCGGGTTTCATATGTGGGCCACTTTGCACCGAAAAGCGTGTGTCACGACCCGCACCCGGTTTAGGGGCACGAGTGCGTGGGTACGTCCAGCCTACGCCGCAGCATCGGCGGTAGAACGCTGTCAAGGTCTTGATACTATCTAGCTAATGTCACACAACATCCAATCTCCATAAGGAGGCACGGATGACACAAATAAACGAGCACATACTCAATCACAGGATTACAGCACGATAAGATAGCGAACAGAAATTAAATACAACACAAGTCCAAAAATGATATACTAACTCAACAATATCCAAGTCTCAATAAAATGCCGGAGACAAATCCGGTACCAATAGTCTACTTAAAGAACAAACTAAAAATAGAAATTTTCGGCTAGTCCTTCCGGAATCACAACTAGACTACCAAGTCTGCAGCTACTCACCATATGGTCCATAAAGTGTCGGACAGCGGTCCTCTAAGGCATAGTCTGGAAAAATGTTTCCAGTCAGGAAGGAGCAAAGCACAATCTCAAATAACAGTTCCATTAATTGATAATGTCTATAATACAATAAAACATGTCATGCTAGCTACTGAGAAGACAGTAAAATAAATGCAATGGCAATTTAAGAGAGACAGGCAATGTAAAGAGACAGGAAATACGCAATATGATACAGTCAGTGCATGTATGAAAATAAAAAGAAACAAGGAGCAGTATCATATACGATGATGTAGTATATGATCTAAAATAGAGAACTGTAACTATTCTAAGTGTTTGAAATTGTAGTTTCGAAATGTGATCGGCTTGGGACTTGTACGATTGCTACATGGCCTGGCTAATCATGCGTGAGGCGAATGATTAACACCAATAATATAAACTTGTACGATAGGTATTTGATCACATTTCTCACTAGCAATTTCCCCTCCCCCAACTAGTATTGTGGATCCAATCATGACACGTCACGATACACGAGCAAGTCCAATCTATCATGTACGATGTCTAATATACATGTCGTGTACAATATCAATACGATAATCAAGGTAACATCTCATGACTGCAGATCCAAGCTATACTAGTCCGTGTAGCACAGTGTCAAGGATTCAGATGTAATATTTCTAGATTATTAAATTTATAGGAATTATCAACAATTGGAAATTATCAGAGAATGTACTTGCCTTTGGTCCTTAGCTGGTAATTATGGATGTCCTGTTCCAGAGTATCCCCTGGGATCAACAGTCCTATAAACATATCACAATTATAACACTTGTATCAGATGCTACGCTAACACACAGTCTATAAACACTGGCCTCAGGGCCATGCCAGGCAGGGCACTAGTCAACTAGGGTCATCTAGTATATTCACTATTTAAACGTAGTATTATTAATAATCAAATATAATACATATATATAGGGTTATACCAAATTCTATACAAAATATGTATAAGTGTATACTCATAATAGAATATGTATTATATATACATAGGTAAAAATATTCATAACACATATACATTTATATGTACAACTACCAAAGTTTTATATATATATACAAAAGAATATATATATATATATATATATATACTAAATTACATTTGTATATACTACATATTTATACATACCACGATCATACATATATATGTATTTACATATACCAAGATACACTTTTATACTAATACCAATATATATATATATACATTTTTATACCAAAATAATACATATTTAATACACATAGCAGAACACGTATTCATATATACCAAAATATGTTTTACAAGCACATACATATATATCATTACAGTTTTATACACATACCATATCTATTTACATACCAAAAATATGTTTATACATGTACTAAAAATACATATTTGTATCTATACCATTACATACATTAACACATATATATTTATATATACAGATAAATTAATATATATATACATTTAATACGTATATATATATAAAATAGAGAAATACGCAAGATATATATATATATATACATATATATATACAATAAAATATGTTAGAGACATACATTAACATATATTTATTTATTTTATACTATATGAAAATAACCAATTTCATGCATATACATATATTAAACATTAAATAAATACTGTACATATACATGTATTAGACATTAATTAAATTATACTCTACACATATACCTACACATTGATTAAATATATATACAATCATATATACATACATTAGATATATATATACATACATATATATATATATATATATATATATATATATATATATATATATATATATATATATATATATATATATATATATATAAAGAAGGAGGGAGAAGAAGAAGGAGGACTTACTGGCTGGGGGGCTGGCCGGAGTTCAGAGGGCCGCGGGGAGGTTGTAGGGAGGCTCGCCGGATCTTGTAGGTGGTGGTGGTGGAAGCAGCGGGAGGTCGCAGCCGGAGAGCGCCGGTCGGATGGACTGAAGGGAGATCGGGGAGGAGCAGCCGCCGGGTCGAGGACTCGGGCGCCGGAGGGAGGAGTTAGGAGGATGGGGTCGGGGACTCTCGGAATGGCAGAGGGGGAGCACAGCAGTCGGCGGGCCGGGCCGCCGGACGCAGCAGGGAGAAGACGGAGGGAAGGAGCAGCCGCCGGAATCGGGTGCAGGCCGCCGGACGCGTCGGGCAGCGGCTAGCCAGACGGGCCGGGGAGGAGATGTGGGGCGCCGGCGCAGTGCTGCGGGTCAGTCGCCGATGAACAGTAGGGGGAAATGCACAGTGTTCCCCCCTTACTACTATTTCAAAGTTTAAAAAAGAAAGAGAAAGAGAAAGGGAAGAAGGAAGAAGAAAAAGAAAGAAGAAAGGAAGAAGGATGGAGAAAAGAGTTTCATACGTATGAGAGAGGGGATATGGGGGCTTGTGAGGAGGTGTTGTTTTCTAGGTTGCCTAGGGATTAGGGTTTGATGTAAACATGATATTAAATAGGGAGAGAGAGGGTGTGATGGAGGGTGATGATTTCATCCCTTGAATGGGTGGCTAGGATTGTTCATGAAGGGAAGTAATTCATGTAGGGATGAGGGTTTTTAATTAAAAATTAATAGGCTCCCTCATTGGTTTAAACAATGAGGTGTTGCCACAAAAATGTATATTTGCAAATTAACCCCCCTTAAATTTGGGAAATTGCACAAACACATAAATGACGAAAATTTGGCGGGCGATTCGGGGTCCGGTGTTTTGTAGGGTCAGGGGGCACTGTAAGTTTGGTACGGGCTCAATTAGCAGGGCACTGGAATTAAATTGGGATTTTAGAATCAGATAAAATAGTATCCTCAATTTAATTAGAATTAAATGCAAGTTGGGTTCAACAACTAATTAGGAGTACTTGGGGCCAAAATCAGGTCAGGTCATCAATACCAATAATGAAGAAGACTCAGAACAGAATATTACCCTAATTTGGGCCGCACGAAAAATAGGTCAAGATGGCCTCCAATTTTCGATTGGAACGCACAACGATGCAAAAATAGGAGTTTATTAAATAACGTCCGCGACGATTTTTGTGCGGCCAGAAATAATGCACAGGGAGCATAATTATGAGTTGCAAAAATAGCAGAATTGAAGGCGGGCATGTCTAGGGCAAGATGGTGAAATTTGTTGGAAGACAAAAGTCAGGATAGCGCTCCAAATATTGAAGCAAAGGCAATGCGCAAAAATATTAAATAAAATACAGTAATTAATTTCAATCTTCAAGAATTAAATTCTAAATAAAACAATTTACCTCAAAATTCCATAATTCTGACAGGTGCTCATCTACTGGCTTCTAGGTCAAGTCTACCATCACAACACAAATGAACACTGTCTATAATATAATATATTAAAGTACACATCACACAGTTATTAAATTTAATTATATACTATTCATGCAATTAATTAATTATAACTACAATAATATTAAATATGGCAAAAAGTCGAAAATATCCCTGTTTCCGGAATGTGGTAGTGACAAGTCTACCCACCTTAAAAGAATTTCGTCCTCGAAATTTAAAATCCTCATAGTAGTGTTTACTCATACACATTATTATTTCCCTCAAATTTAAATTTATCATCCATGAAATCTTTTAATAATCCACAATGTCCTTTCGCAATTTCAAAATTCTAAAATTGTTGTATAACCTGAAAAATCCTCAAAGTAAAAATCAAAGTCCATCAAAATTTCCTTGAAAGTTTTTGTTAATAATTCAATACTCGGAATTTAATATTCACTCCTTAAATTTGATTTTTCAATGCACAAGTATAAAATGAAATCTCGTCCCACAAATTTAAATTTAAACATTTATCTATCTAAATTTTATTTCTCGATTTCCTCTTCCTCAAAATGCTCAACAATATGATACTTAAGGATTCTCCAAATGCAACATCCAATTATAAAATTCAAAAAAAATCCTAACTTGCAATCAAATAAATATGATGATAGTCTCCCAAAATTTCCAAATTTTAATAATCCATTTAATCATGTCATAATCTTTCTGGAATTAATAAACCACCAATTATGCAATGTTAATTTCTTAACCATTTATTTAAATCAATATTTATCCTCAAATTTTAATCATCTTGTTCCTCTTGTCAAGTAATAACCTCTTCATGAATCTTTACTACAGTCAACACCAATAATCACGGTCTAAGAAAATTCTACCTATAGTCATACCACATACAATCTAGGGGGAACATACATGGTTATGGTCTCATTTGTTATGGTGTTGCAGTCCATGTATCAGGGGTACTACTAACTACATTCTAACAAGAAAATCATGCATACAACTATTGTACTAAGCAATCAATCCATCAAATAGGTAGGAACAGAATAAAGGAAAAAACAGAAACTGCCAACACATTACCTGCAGTATCGGTCTCCTCGACCGTCATCGCAAATGCCCGCCCTACTGGGGTGGTTCCCTTTGCGGGTGCTGAGCAATTAACGGTTCCACAGGTAGCCTAACTGGATCTCTATAGTCTGAAGCTGCGCGCTGGCCGGGAAGATAAGGGGCTAGAAGACAATCCTTTACCCGATGGCCCGCAGCGCCGCAGTGCAAACAAAGTCCTAGCCTCGTTCTACAGCTCTCCCAAAGGTGACCTGGCTTCTTACAGAAATGACAAGTCTGCTGTGTCTCTCTTGGAGGCTGTTGCTGATCCTGCTGAACATAAATTGGTGCCTGGTACTGTTGTTGATACTGATACTCCCATGGATGTTGCTGGATAGGAACTGGTGCTAGGTACTGCGGTGGATGCTGAAATGTCCATGGTTGTTGCTGAATATGGAATGGTACTTGGTACTGCTGTTGGTGCTGAATACGGGGATGCTTGGCTGGTCCTGCGCTATCATTTGTATCTCCAAAAGTATTGTGGCTCCTCTTAGGCCTGAGATCCAGATCCTCTTCTGCGATCTGAGCATCCATCAAGATAGCCTCATAGGTAGCGGTACGACGACCAGAAGTGCGTGACCTAATCTCTCTCGTCAGTCCCTTTCTAAATTTCCGGGCTCGATCTCCTGGGTCTCGAATCATGGACGATGCAAAATGGCTCAATCTACAGAATTCTGCAGCGTACTCGTCGACCGACATGTTTTCTTGAACTAAGTCATGAAACTGACTTTCCAAGGTTCCCAATGCCACGTCGGGAAAGAACTTCTCCTTGAAGAGTTCCTTGAAGGTCTCCCAAGTAAGTCCTTGTGCAGTAATTCTCGGCTCCATGCGATACCACGTGAGTGCGATATCGAACATCTGACTGCCAGCGGCTTCTATCTGCAAGTTCTCCGGAATCTGGGTCAATCGCAGGCTTCTCTCTATATCCTCTAGCCAGTCGTCGGCGTAGAGTATTCCTTCGGTGCCTTTAAACTCTCGAGGCATCATCCTTTTAAAATCCACTATAGTGCCTGATCTCTGCTGCTGGCCAGGAAACTGCTGGTACTGTGCTACTCTCTCCAAAGCTTGGAGAGTCACTTGATGAGCATTCTCCATGTTTTCTCTCATCAGCTCGGTTTATGCCTGGTGCGCTTCTGCTTGCACCCTCTGAGCCTCAGCTTGAACTCGCTGAGCATCTGCCGTCACTCTCTGGGCATCTACCATGCCCTGGATCAAGGTAAACATCTGCGTCCCGTCAATTGGCAAACCTCCGGGAATCGGAGTCGGTGGAGGGGGAAGGTTGTCCGTCACAGCTGCGGCAATCTTCTGAACAGGTGGGGGAGGAGGATTCCCGAAAATTGCAGATACACCTACGTGCATCGGAGATGTAGGAGGAACTACGGATGTCTGTCTCTCAGGTGGAGAGGTGGCAGGCCCCTCTAAAGCTGATGTTCCCGCTCTCATAGACCGTGTCTGCGACGACATCCTGAAGACAGATCCCAAGAATCAATTTAGGCAAAATGCGATATCATCAAGGAAGGACAGTACAGTTCTAAAGAAGCAACATTCAAGATAAAGATTGGAAATAAATCCTAGTTGTGATTGCACAGGTCAAAGATACATCCAAGGTCTGATACATCTATCCCTCTAGATACCACAGTTCTATCACAAGCACACTCACTGCTAGCTTCCTTACCTACTGCAATCGCTGATACTAGTTATCCTTATCACTCAAGTGCATAACAATTACAACACACTATACCAAGTACTGCTCTCTCTAATACAATCCTAGATGAACACCTAAGCCAATTGGCAGTGAAATCTCAATCATGCTCAAACCAACATATCCTTACACATGCATCTCATCTGCTATATGCTAATATATCTCTCTCACTATAAAATCCTTTCCTCAAATAAAATTCCTCAAAATAACTCCTCGAAATAAATTTACAGTAAAAATGCATACACTTTCCTCAAGATCAATTATCTAAATACTGAAAAACTTAATCACAAAAATTCCTTACAGACTTGTCTAGGTTTATTGAATTGAATCTGAATTCCTCAAAAAGTTTTTTTTTTTTTTAATAACATCTCAACTTCTAAAAATTCTAAAAGTTTGCAATTTATTTTCAATCTTCAATTTAAAGATTTAAATCCACCTTCTGTAGTCCAATAGCTCCAATGTTAATCACTTTCACTGTCCTCATCGTCATGCGTCATCAGATAATACCATAATTCAGTCTGTAAATTCATCTTGATATGAAATCAACCCCCACAATGAACCCAAGATCCTAATTTAATACCTAATCAACAATAATCAAATCAATATCAACAAATGAAAACGGACGGAACAAGGGAATGATTTAAATTGGAATTTTAACAAGATTCTCAGGGGTCATCCCAGGAATCTCTCAAGGAATTGTGATTGAGTATTCGCTCTCGTCCTAGTATCCTATGTCCTAGATCCTATTGCAGGCACGCAGTAGTACAACGAAGACGTCGTACTACTACGACATCGCACAACTCGCGAAGTCTGACCTGCATGGGCCACCACTAAAACGTGTCACGACCCGCACCCGGTTTAGGGGCACGAGTGCGTGGGTACGTCCAGCCTACGCCGCAGCATCGGCGGTAGAACGCTGTCAAGGTCTTGATACTATCTAGCTAATGTCACACAACATCCAATCTCCATAAGGAGGCACGGATGACACAAATAAACGAGCACATACTCAATCACAGGATTACAGCACGATAAGATAGCGAACAGAAATTAAATACAACACAAGTCCAAAAATAATATACTAACTCAACAATATCCAAGTCTCAATAAAATGCCGGAGACAAATCCGGTACCAATAGTCTACTTAAAGAACAAACTAAAAATAGAAATTTCTGGCTAGTCCTTCCGGAATCACAACTAGACTACCAAGTCTGCAGCTACTCACCATATGGTCCATAAAGTGTCGGACAGCGGTCCTCTAAGGCATAGTCTGGAAAAATGTTTCCAGTCAGGAAGGAGCAAAGCACAATCTCAAATAACAGTTCCATTAATTGATAATGTCTATAATACAATAAAACATGTCATGCTAGCTACTGAGAAGACAGTAAAATAAATGCAATGGCAATTTAAGAGAGACAGGCAATATAAAGAGACAGGCAATAGGCAATATGATACAGTCAGTGCATGTATGAAAATGAAAAGAAACAAGGAGCAGTATCATATACGATGATGTAGTATATGATCTAAAATAGAGAAATGTAACTATTTTAAGTGTTTGAAATTGTAGTTTCGAAATGTGATCGGCTTGGGACTTGTACGATTGCTACATGGCCTGGCTAATCATGCGTGAGGCGAATGATTAACACCAATAATATAAACTTGTACGATAGGTATTTGATCACATTTCTCACTAGCAATTTCCCCGCCCCCAACTAGTATTGTGGATCCAATCATGACACGTCACGATACACGAGCAAGTCCAATCTATCATGTACGATGTCTAATATACATGTCGTGTACAATGTCAATACGATAATCAAGGTAACATCTCATGACTGCAGATCCAAGCTATACTAGTCCGTGTAGCACAGTGTCAAGGATTCAGATGTAACATTTCTAGATTATTGAATTTATAGGAATTATCAACAATTGGAAATTATCAGAGAATGTACTTGCCTTTGGTCCTTAGCTGGTAATTATGGATGTCCTGTTTCAGAGTATCCCCTGGGATCAACAGTCCTATAAATATATCACAATTATAACACTTGTATCAGATGCTACGCTAACACACAGTCTATAAACACTGGCCTCAGGGCCATGCCAGGCAGGGCACTAGTCAACTAGGGTCATCTAGTATATTCACTATTTAAACGTAGTATTATTAATAATCAAATATAATACATATATATAGGGTTATACCAAATTCTATACAAAATATGTATAAGTGTATACTCATAATAGAATATGTATTATATATACATAGGTAAAAATATTCATAACACATATACATTTATATGTACAACTACCAAAGTTTTATATATATATACAAAAGAATATATATATATATATATATATATACTAAATTACATTTGTATATACTACATATTTATACATACCACGATCATACATATATATGTATTTACATATACCAAGATACACTTTTATACTAATACCAATATATATATATATATACATTTTTATACCAAAATAATACATATTTAATACACTAGCAGAACACGTATTCATATATACCAAAATATGTTTTACAAGCACATACATATATATCATTACAGTTTTATACACATACCATATCTATTTACATACCAAAAATATGTTTATACATGTACTAAAAATACATATTTGTATCTATACCATTACATACATTAACACATATATATTTATATATACAGATAAATTAATATATATATACATTTAATACGTATATATATATAAAATAGAGAAATACGCAAGATATATATATATATACATATATATATACAATAAAATATGTTAGAGACATACATTAACATATATTTATTTATTTTATACTATATAAAAATAACCAATTTCATGCATATACATATATTAAACATTAAATAAATACTGTACATATACATGTATTAGACATTAATTAAATTATACTCTACACATATACCTACACATTGATTAAATATATATACAATCATATATACATACATTAGAT
The DNA here is from genome assembly GCA_036927795.1 of Iris macrosiphon. Taxonomy (NCBI): domain Eukaryota; kingdom Viridiplantae; phylum Streptophyta; class Magnoliopsida; order Asparagales; family Iridaceae; genus Iris; species Iris macrosiphon. The sequence continues at coordinate 44,477 of JAYESA010000009.1, forward strand.
ATATATATACATACATATATATATATATATATATATATATATATATATATATATATATATATATATATATATATATATATATATATAAAGAAGGAGGGAGAAGAAGAAGGAGGACTTACTGGCTGGGGGGCTGGCCGGAGTTCAGAGGGCCGCGGGGAGGTTGTAGGGAGGCTCGCCGGATCTTGTAGGTGGTGGTGGTGGAAGCAGCGGGAGGTCGCAGCCGGAGAGCGCCGGTCGGATGGACTGAAGGGAGATCGGGGAGGAGCAGCCGCCGGGTCGAGGACTCGGGCGCCGGAGGGAGGAGTTAGGAGGATGGGGTCGGGGACTCTCGGAATGGCAGAGGGGGAGCACAGCAGTCGGCGGGCCGGGCCGCCGGACGCAGCAGGGAGAAGACGGAGGGAAGGAGCAGCCGCCGGAATCGGGTGCAGGCCGCCGGACGCGTCGGGCAGCGGCTAGCCAGACGGGCCGGGGAGGAGATGTGGGGCGCCGGCGCAGTGCTGCGGGTCAGCCGCCGATGAACAGTAGGGGGAAATGCACAGTGTTCCCCCCTTACTACTATTTCAAAGTTTAAAAAAGAAAGAGAAAGAGAAAGGGAAGAAGGAAGAAGAAAAAGAAAGAAGAAAGGAAGAAGGATGGAGAAAAGAGTTTCATACGTATGAGAGAGGGGATGTGGGGGCTTGTGAGGAGGTGGTGTTTTCTAGGTTGCCTAGGGATTAGGGTTTGATGTAGACATGATATTAAATAGGGAGAGAGAGGGTGTGATGGAGGGTGATGATTTCATCCCTTGAATGGGTGGCTAGGATTGTTCATGAAGGGAAGTAATTCATGTAGGGATGAGGGTTTTTAATTAAAAATTAATAGGCTCCCTCATTGGTTTAAACAATGAGGTGTTGCCACAAAAATGTATATTTGCAAATTAACCCCCCTTAAATTTGGGAAATTGCACAAACACATAAATGACGAAAATTTGGCGGACGATTCGGGGTCCGGTGTTTTGTAGGGTCAGGGGGCACTGTAAGTTTGGTACGGGCTCAATTAGCAGGGCACTGGAATTAAATTGGGATTTTAGAATCAGATAAAATAGTATCCTCAATTTAATTAGAATTAAATGCAAGTTGGGTTCAACAACTAATTAGGAGTACTTGGGGCCAAAATCAGGTCAGGTCATCAATACCAATAATGAAGAAGACTCAGAACAGAATATTACCCTAATTTGGGCCGCACGAAAAATAGGTCAAGATGGCCTCCAATTTTCGATTGGAACGCACAACGATGCAAAAATAGGAGTTTATTAAATAACGTCCGCGACGATTTTTGTGCTGCCAGAAATAATGCACAGGGAGCATAATTATGAGTTGCAAAAATAGCAGAATTGAAGGCGGGCATGTCTAGGGCAAGATGGTGAAATTTGTTGGAAGACAAAAGTCAGGATAGCGCTCCAAATATTGAAGCAAAGGCAATGCGCAAAAATATTAAATAAAATACAGTAATTAATTTCAATCTTCAAGAATTAAATTCTAAATAAAACAATTTACCTCAAAATTCCATAATTCCGACAGGTGCTCATCTACTGGCTTCTAGGTCAAGTCTACCATCACAACACAAATGAACACTGTCTATAATATAATATATTAAAGTACACATCACACAGTTATTAAATTTAATTATATACTATTCATGTAATTAATTAATTATAACTACAATAATATTAAATATGGCAAAAAGTCGAAAATACCCCTATTTCCGGAATGTGGTAGTGACAGCGTGTCAGGGTCAAAGGTCTCCAAATTCCTCAAACTCAGTGTCTACAAGTCAGGAACGATGATACGAACCCAACAGAACTTTCAGAATTGGATTCCGATGAGCCGATCACAAAATCGTCCGTCAAGTGGAGCCTATGGGGCCCACGATACGTTATTTTGTCAACGTTCTCAGAATCGGACCAAACTTGGGTCACAGGACCAGCGTATTGCTACGAGTCCGATGGCATAAGTTTCGTCTCGATCCGACGTGTATACACAAAGTTACAGAGTGTTCCAGAATGGACGAATACGGGGCGTTGTCGGCAGATACACGTTGATTCCGGTGTGCACGCACATCCGAATCGACTTCTGCGAACTCCCACACGTCCGTATCAACGTCGCGCATATTTCGGCAAAGACCGCGTGCGACCAAGTCGTCCCGTTTGGCGGGACGCACTCAGTTCCGGGGTGAAACAGGGGGTTATTTTTCCTGTTTTTGGATCGCGGTGTGCGATCACCACAGGACGCCATGCACCGAGCGAGTTGCACGGGCACCGAGGGGATTATACAGTCTTCGTGTAGCAACTGACGGAAACTAAAACGGAGTTACGAGGTGAGAGAAAACGGTACCTGAACAGGGCTCCGTGAACGCTGAATTCCACGTGTCCGAGAGTCAACTTCGTGTCCTGGTCGAGAATTCCCGGGGTCTGCCGTGAGTCCGAGCTAGGGTTCTGACTCGGGGCAGCGGGGACTTCACCGGAGGGGATCGGCAAGGTCGGCTAGGCGGCGGCTCTGCACAGTCGTCCGGAGACTCACGCGGGCCGGAGACTCAGCGCTTGGGACGAGCGACTGGGTGGACTCGGGGCTGGGTCGACGACCGCGGGTCGATGGGGTGATGGCGGTGGGAGGCGTCGGGGTCGTGCAGGATGGGAGGAGCACGGCTAGGTCGTCGGATCTGGGTGGAACGGCGGCGGCGAGCGGCTAGGTCGTCGGATCTGGGTAGAACGGCGACGGCGAGCGGGGTTCTGGGTGGGAGGAGGATGGCGTCGGGGTCGTGCGGGATGACCGGCAGTGACCGGAGCGGCGTGGTCGCTGTGTCGGCGGATGAGTGGAGAGAGAGAGAGAGATTTCGATGGCGGCAGGGGTCGACACGGAAGTCGAGGGGGTTTTATACCGGCGGCTACAGTAAATCCGGTAGCTAGGGTTTCCCATGCGGGTTTGGGTCCGGGTCGGGTTTAGCTCGGGTCCGACCCGACCCGACCCAATAAGCTGGGTTTGGTTTGGTTCAATCAGGGTTTAGGTTCGGTTTAATAAGCCAATAGTTTTTAAGGCTTTAAACACGTTTCCGGAGTCCAATAAATTCACCGAAAAATGTCACATATCCGGTTTTCCATTTTATACCATAAAATATTATTTTCATAATATTTTAACACCAATAAAATATATTTAAAAATCCTTAACTCATAATTACCTTGGTTATTCATCAAGAAAAATACCGAAAAATTCCGGAAAATTATATTAAAATTATTCTGAAAATCAGGGTGTTTACAATCTTCCCTCCTTAAAAGGATTGCGTCCTCGCAATCAAAGAATAATATATTATAGAAAGAATTATGGTGATTACAAGCTTGCTTAGTTTACAACTGTATCCGTGAATAAGGGGGGATAACGCTGGCACATACTATCCTCTCGTTTCCAGGTCGATTCTCCAGGAGAATGATGTTTCCATGCTACACAAACCAGTCTGATTGTCTGTCCCTGCAATGTCTTCTCACTGACGTAGAGGATGCCAACTGGTTGTTCTTCATATCTCAATCTAGGGCCTACTGCGATCTCTGAATGATCGACTATGTGACTTGGGTCGATCACGTACCTTCTCAGCTGTGAGACGTAGAATACGTCATGCACTCCCTCTAAGGATTGTGATAATGCAAGACGATAAGCCACCTCACCAATGCGCTCTAGGATATCAAATGGCCCAATATTCCTTGGGCTCAACTTGCCTCTGCTCCCGAATCTAATAGTACCTCGAGTGGGCAAAATCCTCAAGAACACGTGCTATTCTTCTTTAAACTCTAGGGGACGCCTGTGCGTATCTGCCCAATGCTTATGTCTGTCTTGAGCTGCTCGAAGATGATTCTGAATCTGTTTCACCTTTTCCACTGTCTGTGTTACCAATTCTGGACCCAGTATTTGACGTTCACCAACGTCACTCCAACATATAGGCGATCTGCACTTCCTTCCGTATAATGCCTCGAATGGTGCCATCTGAATGCTGGCCTGATAACTGTTATTGTAGGAGAACTCCACTAAGTGCAAATGATCTTCCCAAGATCCTCCAAAGTCTAGCATATATGATCACAACATATCCTCCAAGATCTGAATGGTGCGCTCCGATTGGCCATCTGTCTGTGGGTGGTAAGCCGTGCTGAAGTTGAGTCTGGTGCCCAGGCTCTCTTGCATGCTTCTCCAGAAATGAGAAGTAAATCTCGAATCTTGATCCGATATAATACTGACCGGCACTCCATTTAATTTGACGATTTGCCGCATATACATGTCGGCTAGTACCTCTGTGGACTGTCCAACTCTAAATGGCAAGAAGTGTGTCGATTTAGTGAGTCTATCCACGATAACCCATACTGCATCTCTGCCGTTGGGGCTCCTTGGAAATCCTGTGACAAAATCCATCGTGATATGTTCCCACTTCCATTCTGGTATAGGAAGCAGCTGTAACATACCTGCAGTCCTCTGATGCTCGGCCTTTACTTGCTGGCAGACTAAGCATTTGGCCACAAATCTTGCAATCTCTCTTTTCATTCCATGCCACCAATAATACTGTCTCAAGTCTCGATACATCTTGGTTCCTCCTGGGTGAACAAAGTACATAGAGCTATGTGCTTCAGTCATTAACTCCTGTCTCAATTCTCCATTTGGAACATACAGGCGATTTTTAAACCTTAATGTGTAAACCCCCTAAAATTTTAAATTATTAAATCTTGGATTTTTCCCAATTTTCTGGAATTTTCTGGGAATTTTCTGTAATTAAAATCAAGCTTTTCAATTAATAAATGATTTTTAATTAGCAATAAATAATATTAAAATATCATAAAAATAATATTTTTGGGTGTAAAATGAAAATTTTGACTTAGGGTAATTTTTCTGGACCTCAGACATATTTTTTAAATGCCTGAAAACTAATTTATTAATTATTTAAATTAATTATCTATTTATTTATTTATTTATTATTTTATTTTATTTTATTTTTCCGCGGGCCGCCCAGTCCCATTGGGCCGCGGCCCGGCCCGCTAGCCCAGCCCAGCCCCCTTTCGGGTCGGGTCGGGTTCAGCCGAACCCGACCCGCCGCAGCCCGACCCGCCCGCGCGCTCAGCCCCCCCCCCCACGTCCCGCGTCCCACGCCGGCCGCCGCGCGCAGCGCCGCGCGTCCCGCGCCCCGCCCGCCGCGCTCCCCGCGCCACGTCGCCCCGCTCCGCCTTCCTCGGCCCCCCCTGCAACCGCCTGCCGCCCTATTTAAACCCCCCCGACCCCGGCCGTCTCCCCCACTCCCTCGCCGTAACCCTAGACGCCGCCGCCGCCTCCCAGAGCTCCGCCGACCGGCCGCTGTTCCCTCGCCAACCTCGCCCCACCGTCGCCTCCCCTCCGGCGCCCCGCTCCGCCGTCCCCGACGCCGACCGCAGCAGCAGCACAGCACAGCAGCAGCCGCAGCCGCCGCTGCCGGCCGCCCCGAGCCGCCGCCGACCCGCCGTCAGTCGGCCTCGCTCCGGCGAACAACCCCCCGCCCTCGCCGGCCGTCCAGCCGCCTCCCTCCGCCGCGTGCCGCCATCAGCTCGAAACCCTAACCCTAATCTCTGTTCCTGTGTCGGACACGGGACACAGTGTCCGACACGACTCGGACACGATTTCGACCCTGTTTTCGGGTCCCCTTCAGGTACGTGTATCTTTCGTCTCGTAGCTCCGTTTTTAATTCCGCAAATTGCGTTGTGAAGCCTGTATGACCCTCTCGGTGTCCGGACAAACTGTTCGGGACACCGCGTCCTGTGGTGATCGCACACCGCGATCCAAAAACAGGAAAAACCAGACCCTGTTTCACCCCGGAACCGAGTACGTCCCGCCAAACGGGACGACTTGGTCGCGTGCGGTCTTCACAGATACGTGCGCATCATCGATACGGACGTGTGAGTCTTCGTGGAAGCTGATTCGGGTGTGCGTGCACACCGGAATCAACGCGTATCCGCGGACATCGCCCCGTATCCGCCTTTTTGGTATTTCACCCTAACTTCGTGCACACTCGTCAGATCGAGACGAAACTTGCGCCATCGGACTCGAAGCAATATGCTGGTCCTGTGGGTCAAGTTTGGTTCAATTCTGAGAACGTTGACGAAATCGCGTGTCGTGGGCCCCACAGGCCCCGCTCGACGGGCGATTTTGTGTTCGGCTCATCGGAATCCAAATCTGGAAGTTCCGTTGGGTTCGTATCAGCGTTCCTGACCTGTTGACACTAAGTTTGGTGAATTTGGAGACCTTTGACCCGGACGCATTTTTCGGTGCAAAGCGGGCCCAACGGCGGACCCCGTTTTGACCCGAAACTGCCGTTTTTGCCCTTGTCTCCAAATTGGACCCAAGGACAGGCGTTTCTAGCTATTTGACATCTTCTGAGCATGATGGTAATGTCTGTTTCAGCTTTTGGACTCATCTGTGGAAATTTCTCCCAAGAACCTAATTAATCAGATCCAAACAACAGGCAAGTACCTGCACTTCAAGTTAATCTTTATATTGTGATAATTAAATTTCCTGCTCCACTAGTACTCTTGCTGATTTCACGTAGTGTTAGAATACTATATTTCGTGTCTTGAATATTGGAATTCATGTCTTGTTATCATGTCGGGTGGGAGAATACTGAAAGGCATGTAGTTTACCCTTCCCCTTGTCGTGAATAATAGCTGTTGGTACACGACTGTCCATCAGCCGGATCTTGATTATTCATGAATAATAGCCGTTTATGACAGCCGGATTAGCCTTATAAACCCCTACATGCCAACTAAGTATTCTAAAAACAAACACAAGTTTCATACAGATAACTCCAGGTCATGTTATATTCTTGCTGACTGTGTAGTTTCTTTTCCTGCTCGTTTACTTCTGTTTTCTCATATTCCTGTTTATAGTTTTGACTCTGAAATATTAACATTCTTTTATGCAGTTTCCTTAACATGATATTCAATGTTTAATTGTCATAAATATTTAGTTTAACATTGTTGTGCACTGTGTACTTTGCTCCTTTCCTGACTGGATCTGTTGATTTAGGCGATGATGAGGATCTTGCCCCTACTTATTATGGTCCTTATGAGGGTACAGATGATACCTATGAGGAGCCAGAACCCACCCAGGAGACCCCTGCTGCTGAGTAGCTAGTAGTAGCTAACTTTCATTCTGTTCCTTATCTTATTTAATCGGGTTTGTCCCCGATTTCATTTGAAATTCCTGTATTAAACATTTGAATTGTTGTCACATTTAATTCAGTTGCAAATTTTAAGTTTCTATTCCCATTATTATCTTGCCTATGTTAATTGTGAATGAGTTAGACTAGTTAGATGGATTGACCTAGACAGCGTACTACCGCCGACTCTGCGGCGTAGGCTGGACGTACCCACGTACTCGTGCCCGAACTTCCGGGTGCGGGTCGTGACACATTTTTATGGTGGCCCATGCAGGTCCTATCCTAAAATAGGGTAATACCCTAGGACAGGGTATGGAATAAAATTGAGGATTCTAGGAAAAGCTCATTCACAGTATAGCGTCCTTATTTCATTTCTTGATATCATTGCTGCTCAATTTTTTCCTATCGCCTTTGATTTCCAAGTATTCTATTCTGATCTTCCTATCCCTTAATCTTTCAGAATGGTCCAGACCAGGAACACAGTAGGAGGCACATCAGAACCAGCTGAGCAGAATGTGCCCGAGACCCTTGCACTCTCGCCGCCTCCATCTGTCCCGGCAGTTACCCTAGATGGGGCTCAACTGCTAGGAGTGTTCCAGGGATTGGTGGAATCCCAGAAAGAGCAGACTGCACTTCTGCGGACCAGCCTTTCAGAAGCTATTAAGTCCCAGGAGTCGCCACTCAAGAGGCCAGGGAGCGCCAAAGACTTCAAGAACCTTAGGCCTCTGGAATTCTACGGAACTGAGGGCATTCTCTACGCTGATGAGTGGATAGAGAATGTCGAGAGACTCCTAAAGACTGCCCGGGTTCCCGATGATCTCAAAGTGGAGTCCGCAAGCCTGCAACTGTTCGACATTGCTCGAACCTGGTTCAGAGACGAACCCCAACTATCTGCTCCCGACATCACCTGGGAAGACTTCAAGAGGCTATTCAAGGAGAAATTCTACCCCGAAGTGGCTCGGGAAGCTCTCGAAAGCCAATTCGAGAGACTGGAACAAGGTAACATGACTGTTGATGAATATACTGCTGAATTTAGCAGGTTAAGCCACTTTGCGGAGTACATGGTTCGTACCCCGGAGGACAGAGCCCGTAGATTCAAGAAGGGGCTATCTCCGGATATCCGCCTTGCTGTCACCACCAGCCGAGCTCGCACCTATGAGGAAATCCTGAGCGTGGCACAAGGCGTCGAGAGAGATATGGGGCACAAACTGAAACAAGAAAGAGATACCGGAAATGCGGGACCCAACAAACGCCCTTTTCAACAACAACAACAGCAGAAGGCCCCGCAGCAAAATCAGCGTCCTCTCCCTCGAGCTCCAGCACCCCAGGCTCAAGGACAGAACCAGCGAGCTCCCCCTTGCAACTATTGCCAAAAACCAGGCCACACTTAGCAAGACTGTAGAAAGAGGCTAGGTGCCTGCCTCTATTGTGGCTCCCCAGCACATCAATTGAGGGACTGTCCTGCTGCTCAAGGACGCCCAGCTGCACCAAAGGCTCCAGTCCAGGCCAGGCCCCCAGCAGCACAACAGAGGGGACCCCCGCTTCCAACACAACAACAACGCTTTGCTCAGCACCAACAGCAACAGAGGGGTGCACCGCAGCAAGGCCGTGCTTATGCAATGACTCTGGAAGAAGCTGAGGCCACAGCAGACGTGATCACAGGTTCTGTGCTTATAAATTCAATACCAGCTATTACTTTATTCGACTCTGGAGCTTCTCATTCATTCATGTCAGTAGATTTCCTTATGAAGCATAACTTAATCACTAAACCCCTTAGGAATTGTTATAAGATCATTACCGGTGGAGGAATCATTCCGGTTAGTGATGCCTGTAAAAATTGTCCTATTACATTATGTGGAAGAGAACTATATGCTAGGCTACTTGTAATGCCAGTGCCCAGTTTTGACATTATACTGGGTATGGATTGGTTAAGTCAACATCATGCCACCATAGACTGTCACAGAGGTAGTATAATCTTCAGGCCCCCTGACAAGCCAGAATTTGAATTTGCTAGAGGTTCTAGAGAAATGGGTAATAACATAATTTGTGGAGCCCTAGTAACAGAAGAATTACCACCTATCATCTCTGAATACCTTGATGTTTTCCCTGAGGATCTCCCAGGCTTACCCCCAGACCGAGAAGTTGAATTCTCCATTGACTTAGTGCCAGGAGCAGCACCAGTATCTCAGAACCCCTACAGAATCAACAAGAAGGAGATAATAGAACTAAATGAGCAAATCAAAGAACTAGAAGACAAAGGTTTCATTAGGTCTAGTGTCTCACCTTGGGGAGCTCCAGTACTATTTGTGCCCAAGAAGGACGGAACATCTCGAATGTGTATTGACTATAGGGCCCTGAATGCCTTGACAATTAAGAATAAGTATCCCCTGCCCAGGATAGATGACTTATTTGATCAGCTGAGTGGAGCTCGGGTGTTTTCAAAGATTGATTTAAGGTCTGGTTACCACCAAGTAAGGGTGAGAAAGGAAGACATCCCTAAAACTGCTTTCAATACCCGGAACGGACACTACGAATTCTTAGTAATGCCGTTCGGGTTGACGAATGCTCCAGCAGTTTTTATGAACCTAATGAACAGAGTTTTCCAGCCATACCTAGACAAATTTGTAGTGGTCTTCATTGATGATATTTTGATCTACTCCAAGACCCCCGAAGAACATGAAGAACATTTGAGGTTAGCCTTGGAGACTTTGAGGAAGGAAAAACTTTATGGAAAATTGTCTAAGTGTGCTTTCTTCCTAGACAAAGTAGAATTCTTGGGACATGTTGTGACTGGAGATGGAATAGCAGTAGATCCTAAGAAGATAGCTGCAGTAGAATCCTGGCCCACTCCAGACTCTGTAGCTGAGATTCGAAGTTTCCTGGGACTAGCTGGCTACTATCGGAAGTTTGTAAAGGACTTTGCTAGAATTGCGGAGCCCATGACAAAATTAACAAGAAAAGATGAAGAGTTCACCTGGACTGATGAATGTCAGCGTGCTTTTGAGGAATTGAAGAAAAGACTGACTTCTGCCCCTATTCTGACCTTACCTTCCGGAACCGGAGGTTTCGCTATTTATAGTGATGCTTCTGGAAAAGGTCTAGGTTGTGTATTGGAGAAGAACAAGAAGGTAATAGCATATGCCTCTAGACAGCTTCGACCACATGAAAAGAATTACCCAACTCATGATTTAGAATTGGCAGCTGTCATTTTTGCTCTTAAACTATGGAAGCATTACCTTTATGGAGAAAGGGTGGAAATATTTACGGACCATAAAAGTCTAAAATATATCTTCACCCAGAAAGAGCTAAACATGAGGCAAAGAAGGTGGCTGGAACTAATGAAAGACTTTGATATCACTCTTCAATATCACCCTGGGAAGGCAAATGTAGTTGCTGATGCTCTAAGCAGGTATCCTATGGCGATGTACTTGACTATGGACAGACACCTGCTGGAGGACTTGGAAAGTTTAGGTATCGAAGTAATTATCCCAGGAAAAGAAGGCCAAATGATGAACTTGCAGATTCAATCTACCTTAATAGACAAGATCAAGGAGACTCAGTTTCAAGACGAAGGCCTGCGAAGCCTCCGAGGTCAAGTGCAAGCTGGATTAGTGGAAGATTTCAGAATTCATGAAGATGGATCACTGAGGCATGGCGATAGATTATGTGTACCTCAAGGAGACATAAGGGAAGAAATTATGCAAGAGGCGCACAGATCGCAATACTCTATACACCCAGGAGCCAACAAGATGTACAAGGACCTGAGAACGCATGTTTGGTGGCATGGCATGAAAAGAGAAGTAGCCAGGTTCGTGTCTCGTTGTTTAGTGTGCCAGCAGGTCAAGGCAGAAAGACAAAGACCTGGAGGATTGCTCCAACCCCTACCCATTCCGGAGTGGAAGTGGAAACATATCACAATGGATTTTGTTTCCGGACTTCCAAGGACACCTAGTGGAAAGTATGCAATCTGGGTGATAGTAGATAGACTGACCAAGTCGGCACACTTTCTACCTTTCAAAGTAGGGCTATCTACAGAGAAGCTGGCAGATCTATATATCAGACATATTGTTAGGCTGCATGGAGTTCCAGTAAGTATTGTCTCCGACCGAGATTCAAGGTTCACCTCTCACTTCTGAAAGAGCTTACAAGCCAGCTTGGGGACGCAACTCAAATTCAGCACAGCTTATCATCCCCAAACCGATGGACAATCGGAACGTACAATCCAGACACTTGAAGATATGCTCCGTACATGTGTTCTGGATTTTGGAGGATCCTGGGAAGACTATCTACATCTGGTGGAGTTCTCTTATAATAATAGTTACCAAGCAAGTATTGAGATGACTCCATTTGAAGCTCTGTATGGACGAAGATGTCGTACCCCGCTATCATGGGACGACGTTGGAGAAAGAGCCTTGCTGGGACCAGAGATGGTGATCGATTCAGCTGAGAAGGTAAAGCAAATAAGGGACAGACTTCGAGTGGCTCAAGACAGGCAACGACATTGGGCAAATAGCCACCGAAGGCCCTTGGAATTTGAGGTAATTAAATTTATGAAATTCAAGTCAATTTAAATATTTTGCTTATGGGACTAAGACTTGATTGTGACTTTATTAAAGGTTGGAGAGCTGGTATTCTTAAAGATTTCCCCGACACGTGGCACCATTAGGTTCGGAAGGAGTGGAAAACTCAGCCCAAGATTTATTGGACCTTTTGGCATTCAGGAGAAAATCGGAGAAGTGGCATACCGACTGGCATTGCCACCCTCTCTGGATGGAGTACATAACGTCTTCCACGTGTCGCAGCTGAGGAAGTACGTGTCAGACCCCGGCCACATTTTGGATCACTCAGAACTCGAAGTAGGCCCAAGTCTGACTTACCAGGAGCAACCCGTGGAGATACTGGATCGCTCGGAGAAAGTCCTACGGAACCAGGTTATCTCCCTGGTTCGCGTAGCTTGGAAGCACCATTCTCCCGGCGAATCCACCTGGGAGCGAGAAGACGAGATTAGAGAGCGATACCCCTATCTTTTTGAACCCTGAGGTGTATTTTATTTCTCGGCCTTTCTTTTCGTGCCTTGTTATTCTTAAATTTCGAGGACAAAATTTTTGTAAGTTGGGTAGGTTGTAAACCCCCTAAATTTTTAAATTATTAAATCTTGGATTTTTCCCAATTTTCTGGAATTTTCTGGGAATTTTCTGTAATTAAAATCAAGCTTTTCAATTAATAAATGATTTTTAATTAGTAATAAATAATATTAAAATATCATAAAAATAATATTTTTGGGTGTAAAATGAAAAATTGGACTTAGGATAATTTTTCTGGATTTTTTTGGACCTCAGACATATTTTTTAAATGCCTGAAAACTAATTTATTAATTATTTAAATTAATTATCTATTTATTTATTTATTATTTTATTATTTTATTTTATTTTAATTTTCCGCGGGCCGCCCAGGCCCATTGGGCCGCGGCCCGGCCCGCTAGCCCAGCCCAGCCCCCTTTCGGGTCGGGTCGGGTTCAGCCGAACCCGACCCGCCGCAGCCCGACCCGCCCGCGCGCTCAGCCCCCCCCCCCCCCCACGTCCCGCGTCCCACGCCGGCCGCCGCGCGCAGCGCCGCGCGTCCCGCGCCCCGCCCGCCGCGCTCCCCGCGCCACGTCGCCCCGCTCTGCCTTCCTCGGCCCCCCCTGCAACCGCCTGCCGCCCTATTTAAACCCCCCCGACCCCGGCCGTCTCCCCCACTCCCTCGCCGTAACCCTAGACGCCGCCGCCGCCTCCCAGAGCTCCGCCGACCGGCCGCTGTTCCCTCGCCGACCTCGCCCCACCGTCGCCTCCCCTCCGGCGTCCCGCTCCGCCATCCCCGACGCCGACCGCAGCAGCAGCACAGCACAGCAGCAGCCGCAGCCGCCGCTGCCGGCCGCCCCGAGCCGCCGCCGACCCGCCGACCCGCCGTCAGTCGGCCTCGCTCCGGCGAACAACCCCCCGCCCTCGCCGGCCGTCCAGCCGCCTCCCTCCGCCGCGTGCCGCCATCAGCTCGAAACCCTAACCCTAATCTCTGTTCCTGTGTCGGACACGGGACACAGTGTCCGACACGACTCGGACACGATTTCGACCCTGTTTTCGGGTCCCCTTCAGGTACGTGTATCTTTCGCCTCGTAGCTCCGTTTTCAATTCCGCAAATTGCGTTGTGAAGCCTGTATGACCCTCTCGGTGTCCGGACAAACTGTTCGGGACACCGCGTCCTGTGGTGATCGCACACCGCGATCCAAAAACAGGAAAAATCAGACCCTGTTTCACCCCGGAACCGAGTACGTCCCGCCAAACGGGATGACTTGGTCGCGTGCGGTCTTCACAGATACGTGCGCATCATCGATACGGACGTGTGAGTCTTCGTGGAAGCTGATTCGGGTGTGCGTGCACACCGGAATCAACGCGTATCCGCGGACATCGCCCCGTATCCGCCTTTTCGGTATTTCACCCTAACTTCGTGCACACTCGTCAGATCGAGACAAAACTTGCGCCATCGGACTCGTAGCAATACGCTGGTCCTGTGGGTCAAGTTTGGTTCGATACTGAGAACGTTGACGAAATCGCGTGTCGTGGGCCCCACAGGCCCCGCTCGACGGGCGATTTTGTGTTCGGCTCATCGGAATCCAAATCTGGAAGTTCCGTTGGGTTCGTATCAGCGTTCCTGACCTGTTGACACTAAGTTTGGTGAATTTGGAGACCTTTGACCTGGACGCGTTTTTCGGTGCAAAGCGGGCCCAACGGCGGACCCCGTTTTGACCCGAAACTGTCGTTTTTGCCCTTGTCTCCAAATTGGACCCAAGGACAGGCGTTTCTAGCTATTTGACATCTTCTGAGCATGATGGTAATGTCTGTTTCAGCTTTTGGACTCATCTGTGGAAATTTCTCCCAAGAACCTAATTAATCAGATCCAAACAACAGGCAAGTACCTGCACTTCAAGTTAATCTTTATATTGTGATAATTAAATTTCCTGCTCCACTAGTACTCTTGCTGATTTCACGTAGTGTTAGAATACTATATTTCATGTCTTGAATATTGGAATTCATGTCTTGTTATCATGTCGGGTGGGAGAATACTGAAAGGCATGTAGTTTACCCTTCCCCTTGTCGTGAATAATAGCTGTTGGTACACGACTGTCCATCAGCCGGATCTCGATTATTCGTGAATAATAGCCGTTTATGACGGCCGGATTAGCCTTATAAACCCCTACATGCCAACTAAGTATTCTAAAAACAAACACAAGTTTCATACAGATAACTCCAGGTCATGTTATATTCTTGCTGACTGTGTAGTTTCTTTTCCTGCTCGTTTACTTCTGTTTTCTCATATTCCTGTTTATAGTTTTGACTCTGAAATATTAACATTCTTTTATGCAGTTTCCTTAACATGATATTCAATGTTTAATTGTCATAAATATTTAGTTTAACATTGTTGTGCACTGTGTACTTTGCTCCTTTCCTGACTGGATCTGTTGATTTAGGCGATGATGAGGATCTTGCCCCTACTTATTATGGTCCTTATGAGGGTACAGATGATACCTATGAGGAGCCAGAACCCACCCAGGAGACCCCTGCTGCTGAGTAGCTAGTAGTAGCTAACTTTCATTCTGTTCCTTATCTTATTTAATCGGGTTTGTCCCCGATTTCATTTGAAATTCCTGTATTAAACATTTGAATTGTTGTCACATTTAATTCAGTTGCAAATTTTAAGTTTCTATTCCCATTATTATCTTGCCTATGTTAATTGTGAATGAGTTAGACTAGTTAGATGGATTGACCTAGACAGCGTACTACCGCCGACTCTGCGGCGTAGGCTGGACGTACCCACGTACTCGTGCCCGAACTTCCGGGTGCGGGTCGTGACATAATGTCCCGTCTTCGTGTATGCGAAGTCCTGTCTACATGCCTGCTTCTGTCCTCTCTTTTAGTCTTCTAAATCTAGCATCGGTGGGCAATGCCTCTTTAATCTTCTCCACGAGGGATGACTTAACTTCAAGATTAGCCAGCAAGCCATTCTGTCCTGGTAAAACAACCTCTATCTGAAGCTCCTGTAGATCTCTCAATAACTCGGGCTGCATTGTCAAGAAATAAGCCGTAGGCTTCCTTCTCAGTGCATCTGCTACAACATTCGCCTTTCCCGGATGATACTGCAGATCTATGTCAAAATCTACCATCAGTTCAAGCCAACGTCTCTGCCTCATGTTGAGCTCCTTCTGAGTATATACATACTTCAGACTCTTGTGATCTGTAAAGATGTCTACCTTCTCACCATAAAGGTAGTGCCTCCAAATCTTTAATGCAAATATAACTGTTGCTAACTCTAGATCGTGTGTTGAGTAGTTCTTCTCGTGGACCTTCAACTGTCTCGAAGCATAAGCAATGACTTTGCCATGTTGCATCAAAACACATCCTAGTCCACTACCTGATGCATCACTGTAAATAACAAAACCTCCTGACCCCGAAGGAAGAGTCAAGACAGGTGTTGTTTTTAATCTTCTCTTCAATTCTTCGAAGGCCTTCTGGCAGTCTTCTGTCCATATAAACTCCTAGTCTTTGCGTGTCAGCTTCGTCATCGGTTCTGCAATCCTTAAGAAATTTTCTACGAACCTTCGGTAATATCCCGCAAGTCCGAGAAAACTTCTCACCTCTGCAACTGATGCGGGTGTAGGCCAAGTCTCTATTGCCGCAACTTTATCTGGATCAACTGAAAGTCCTTCTCCTGAAATGATATATCCCAAGAAAGGCACTTTGTCCATACAAAACTCATACTTACTGAGTTTGGCATATAGCTTCTCCTGTCTCAAGGTCTCTAACACGATTCTGAGATGCTCCTCGTGCTCTTCATGGCTCTTGGAATATATGAGAATGTCATCAATGAACACCACCACAAATTTATCCAAGAACTGATGAAAGACTCTGTTCATTAAACTCATAAACACTGCTGGCGCGTTGGTTAAACCAAACGGCATTACCAAAAACTCATAATGTCCATACTTGGTCCTGAAAGATGTCTTCGGTATGTCTTCCTTCCTTACTTTGATCTGATGATAGCCGGATCTCAGGTCAATCTTCGAGAATACCCTTGCACCACTCAATTGATCAAATAGATCATCAATGCGTGGTAAGGGATACCTGTTCTTGATGGTCACAGCATTTAGTGTACTATAGTCAATGCATAACCGTACTGTTCTATCCTTCTTCGGCACAAATAATATGGGTGCTCCCCAAGGTGAAACACTGGGCCGAATGAAACCCTTCTCCAGAAGATCATCTACCTGTTCCTTCAACTCCACTAACTCCTTAGGTGCTAGTCGATAAACTGATGAAGTGATAGGCTCTGCTCCTGGAGTTAAGTCTATTATGAATTCTATTTCCCGATCAGGTGGTAAACCTGGAAGATCATCAGGAAATACATCCACAAATTCTGATATGACTCTTGGGTAACCTGTCTCCCCTTCTACAGTTAGTACCCTAAGAGTAGGCTGAACTCCTTGCTCTACTTCTCCTCGAAGAAACTCGAATTCTGGATGTCCAGGCGGTCCAAATATAACCCGTCCAAGTCGGCAATTAAGAGTCACATGGTACTGACTTAACCAGTCCATACCAAGTACAACATCATAATCCGGCATGGAAAAGATTAGAAATTGAGCTCGCATCTCTCTTCCACAGACTACTACTGTAAACTCCCTCGACCAGATTTCACTATTTTAAAATTATTTTTAGCAAATTAGAATTTATTGCAATATTTTATTTATTTATATCCTATTGATTGTGCACCTGTCCATTACACAATTAATTAGAGCATTGTACTAGCTGTAATTCCCAAACAAAGTTCACATACCTGTCCTAGACATGTTAGACTATTTCCTTAAATTTTGTGCAACTCCCAGATGCTTTATTTTGAGCCTCGTGTGAGACGCACAAATATCGTTACAAAAGTTCGTATTTAATTCCTATTTAATTTTTTGCTCTTTACCCATCTCTGTACCCCTAGAGATTTGAGGACCAGTAGGCACCTGTTTTGCCCAAACAAAAATACGATAATATTCTAGACTGAATATACTACAATTAGTGTATTGACACCGTAGAAAAATTATGATCCTAACTGCCTCTAAATAATTAGTGAACTCCGTGCGCAGTATTTATTAAATAATAAATACGGTGACCCGTATCACCCAAAGAACTAGACCCTGCCCCTGCCCAGACTAACCCCCACCCCTGCCTAGGCACTCCCCCAGCTTTCCCCCTCATTTCTATGCAATTTGGTATTTTTAGGAATCAGCGTTTTTAATCAGACAAATTGCATAATTGCGCAATTTCCCAATTTTAGGACTTTTCTGCAATTTATGGAATTACAGGGGTTTTTCTGTAAAATTATAGCGCGAGGTGGCACCCTCCTATTGGCCAGTGACCGTGCACGTGACACATGTCAAGAGGGACCCACAAAATATCAGATTTAATATCCTAAATATCTGAATTAGATATTTTACCTAAATAATTACTAAAATACCCCTAAACATTTAAGCTAATTCCTAAACTATCCTAAAACCTAACCCTATAAATAACCCCCTCACCGAACTTCCCTCACTCCCCACAGCCAACTCCGGCCACCGCCCTCCGCCGGACCACCGCCAACCTCCTCGCCTCAACCCTGCCCTCCCCTCCGACCATCGTCACCCCCTCCAGCTACCGCCTCCGCCTCCGGCAACGGCCGCAGCAACCAACCCGACCCCAAACACCAACAGCAGCCCCCTCCTCCGACCGCCCACCACCGCCACCCTGGTCGTCGTAGTCCACCGCCACCACCCCTAACTGCTCCGCCACCCTCCCCTCTATCGAAACACCATCGCCCCACCCCCCCCACGACTATCACCGCCGCCGCCACATCCCCCGCAACCCTCTGCCACCTCTCCCTGCCACCTTCCCCGAGTCACCCCGACCTCCCTCACACTCCCCTCCGGCAGCCTCCGACCTCCGCCACCACCCCAGACTTATTCGTCCCAACCACCCCCTCCGCCCTGACCACCTGAGCCTCCTCCACCACCACCGCAACCGCCGCCACAAGCTGCTGCAGCTGCCACTGCTACTGCTGACTGCGGCTACTGCTGCAGTTGCAGCTCCGGCCAGCAGCCGCCGTAGCCTCGCCGGAGCTCCACCGGCGACGACGCGGTCCCCCCCCTGACGTGGCAGGTGACTCACCTCTCTCTCTCTTCGTATTTAAATATGTATATGTATATGTATATGTATATGTATATGTATATGTATATGTATATATATATATATATATGTATGTATAGATATTTGTATATTAATATATATATGTGTTATAATATATACTATATATTATATAATACTATATAAATATAGTATATATATGTATGATTATTATTATTATTATTATTATTATTATTATTATTATTATTATTATTATATGTACATATTTATGTATATATATATATATGTATGTATATATGTATATATATGTATATATATGTGTATCAATATATATGTTATCATATATATATATATTTTTTATTGTTATTATTATTAATATTACAGTATATAATAAATACAGTATATATATATATATTTACTTATATATATATATATTTTGTTCATTTTATATATATATATATATATATATATGTGTGTATATATATATATATATATGTAAATACACATATGTATTTCTTTTTCTTTCTTATATATATATATATTATATATATATATATGTATACATATGTATGCCTTTCATTCTTAATTCATTCCTGCATTTTTCTTTTCTTTATATATTTATGTATACATATATCTATGGATATATGTATTACCTATATATAAATTATGTATATAAATATATGTAAGTATATATTTATATATATATCTATATATATTACTCTATATAAATATATATGTATTATATAATTATATACATTATATTATCATAGTACTGGATATACAGTATATATATATTATATATATATATTTATTTTATCTATTGCTGGATAATACAGCCTATATATCTATATATATGCATATTTACATTTCTTCCACTGTCTTTAAATTTATTATATATGTATATATAATATCTATATACATAGATACTATATATAGTACTATTTACTTTATGTACTGTCATTTTAATTTATTTATTACTATATATCAGTGGATATACCCTGCTAAAATATACTACTATATAAAACAGTGGTCACATATAGACCCTGATAATATTTATATTATAATTGCTGAATAGTACAGCATTTATATATATATTTAAATTTCTGCACTGTCCTTTTCATTTATCTCAGTGGATATACCCTGACTACTATATTATTATATATCAGTGGATACACCCTGATAATATTATTATTTATTATATATATATAGAAGTGGATATTCCCTGCTACTATTAAAATTATATATATACCTGCATTTGTCTGTTCTTTATATACTATATATACTACTATATATATATTATATCTATATATATATACATACTATATATATATATATATATATCTATATTATATATGTGTTTATAAGTATATATATATATACTTTATATTATAGCCATGATATTCACGAACCCTGTCTGTTTTAACAGAAACCACATTCAGCACAGCCAGTGACCCCCTGTCATCAGCACCCTCAAACCTGACTGTGAGATCAGGTTATCAACACTATCAGGGAGTAGGAAAGTATACCTTGCCAAGTTTATACTGTTTAAATTATTAACTGTTGAATGTTCATTGTAGTAAATTTACATATAACAGTATGTATCTGGGACTGCCTCGGGTACGTCAACAAGTACGTTAACACGTAGTGTAATTAACTTAGTCTATACAGACTTACCATCAACTGTGAGGGTATTCTAATATCCTCTTAGACCCTATCACGGGTACACGCAACAAGGTTGCACTTCATTTTGGGATGCAAGTTTACGTAGTTGATTAGCTACCAGTACGTACGACGTGCATCACGGCTTAGCTTAAAATCATGAAGGTTACGACTTGACATTAGTTACATTGGGCGGGGAGAACGACTAAAATACGTATGGGATACCCACCTCTTTATCATGTGCCGCACTCGACGGAGTGATACGGATGTTATATATATATATTCATGTGACCATACTCATCGTAGATGGAAAATTTTATAGTGCCCTTGAACGGGGGCATATGTGGCATATACTAGCCAGTCACTACAGATTGGTGAATTACGTCAGCATATGTCTAGCCACACATTTTCTATACGTACTAGGTTGTCTCAATTTGCATTCACTTAGCTGGTTAGCACCCTGTATTCATTTATTCAGTATTTACATACATGGCATGTTATTTTTCTGTATCTTGTTACGTCCCTCTGAGGACCTGGTTCCCTGCCAGGTTTAGTTGAGATATTCCACCCCACAGTACCTGGACCTGGACAGGAGTCTGGACATGCCCTTGAGATGGAGTTAGAGGAGATGCCATCAGAGTCTGCCTGAGTACATCTGGAGTTGGAGCTATATATTTTGAGGACGATGCACTAGTTTATCTTATTTCACTTTCTGCTTATCTTTATGTAGTGGGTTTGTTCCTACTTGACTTTATCTGATTTATATATGATATTTTAGACTCAGCACCTATATATTCAGCACTTTTCTTGATATTTTTGTGGATGAGATAGATTTACCTGTATTTAGACTTGTAGTATTTAGGACAGCGTAGCACATCACTTTGGGTCCATTAAATTGGGTGATCCCTTAGTGACGTGTCAGCTGGCCAGTGCCACGTAGCCTAGTTCCGTATATTTTTGGGACTGGGGCGTGACATGGTTTTAGTGGTGGCCCATGCAGGTCGTAGTTAATTGCTAGTGGTGTGATTACATGCCCAGCAAGCCTGCACTAGGATAGGAACACTAGGTCTCATCCACTCTGACTTCATCCATAAATTCTTGCATCCTGCTTGATTATCATTTATTATTTCCTTCGTACTTTTCTAAATTATTCTATCTTCTTCAGAAATATGGACATACCCAGCGGACACGCTAATGATGGGGTTGACCAAGCAACAGACCCATCACCAGATGTCCAAAGGACTCCAACCCTTCCGAGAGACCAATCCCCAAGAAGGATGCTGGTCAATCCAACAACCCCGTACCTTCCCCAGGACCCTACCCAGGAGACAACACTAGCCCAGCAAGAAGGGCAAACTTCCCAAGCACCAACACCGCAGGCGGAGACACCTTTGCCTCTACCTCCAACCCTTGCAGCCCTGATGCCACAGCTTGAGGGACAAACCCAGATGTTCCAATATTTCCAAACCCTGTTGCAGGCTCATTGGCAACAGACTGAAGCCCTGAGACAGGCTCAGTGGCAACAAACTGAAGCCCTGAGACAGACCTTGATAACAGCTCTGGAGATGACAACTGCCCCGGCACTAGCACCTGTCTAACCCCCTATCACTGTTCAAGGCTTTCGCCGAATGAGCCCGAGAACCTTTTCTGGCAGCGAAACTCCTAAAGAGATCTCAGACTGGATCTCCAACACGGAAATACTGCTAGAAGGTTCACAGCTTCACCCCGACCTATGGTTGACCTCAGTAAGGGCCCAACTAAAAGGCAACGCCCATCACTGGTGGGACTCCATCGAGCGCAGCACCGGCAAGAACCATACTTGGGAGCAATTCCTGGAATATTTCAATGCAAACTACTTTCCAGCCACGGTCAGAGATGATCTGTACTCCCAGTTCCTGCATTTGGAACAAGAAAATATGACCGTTGACGCCTATGACACAGAATTCAGTCGACTAAGTCAATTCGGTGCCATCCTAATACCTAACGAGCTGAAGAAAGCCATGAAGTTCCATCACGGACTTACCCCCGAGCTCCAAGGGTATACTACGGCACAGTCAAGGATTTCATACGAGGAAGTTCTTTCAGAAGCAAGGATACAAGAAGCCATTGGCCGAGAAGCAAGACGCTCAAATCCAACCATATCAGCCAGAGACCAGACTAGAGCAAGAGGACCAATCCGTCACCAGGGAAATCAGACACAACACAAGACGGGGCCATATCAACACAAGAAACTTCCGACTTGTCACTATTGTGGCAGGCAGGGACATTATGCCAAAAACTGCCGAAGAAAGTATAGACTATGCCTGATATGTGGAGACAATCAACATAGGGCCAGAGACTGCCCACAACACAGAGAAGCAGCACTCCAGAATGGGCAAGGACCAGCAGCACTAGCCCAGGGAATGCAACCTCCTACTAGAGGTCAGCATTCTCCAGCATCTGGAAGATTTCAGAGGGGACCACCCTTGGCCACCCAAGACACGCAGTACTACCTAGCCAGACAACAAACCGAAAGACAAAGGCACGAGCAGGCCTTTGCACTAGCTGCAGTTGTAGAAGAACCGGAAGGTGAAACCATTTCAGGTACCATTATAGTTACATTATTACCTGCAAACCGCATTATTTGATTCTGGCACTACACTGTCTTCACATCTAGTAGTTTCGTACCCATGTAAATAGCCACTTTTACCAGAGGAGGCATTGTTCCAGTTACCAACATTACTAAAGCATGCTAGTAGTCATGTATAGTAGAGTAATGAGGACGCGATACTTCCAATACCAAACTCCAACGTTGTCTTAGACATGGACTGTTTAA
This sequence comes from Iris macrosiphon, assembly GCA_036927795.1. Classification (NCBI taxonomy): domain Eukaryota; kingdom Viridiplantae; phylum Streptophyta; class Magnoliopsida; order Asparagales; family Iridaceae; genus Iris; species Iris macrosiphon. The sequence goes on from JAYESA010000009.1 coordinate 67,343, forward strand.
GCCCAGTACAAATGCTATACTAGACTACGGGAAGAGAAGCATCATCTTTAGACCACCAAGTTACCCATCCAGATATAGATAGTACCTATGATAGCAAATCATAGTAGTTAAACCCTAGTCACCTGATGACTTATACTATCCGAACTAAATTATTTTTCCACCCTTTAGATAATGATCATGACTAAGCCCAAACCGACAGATCGATTGCTAGACATTGATTGCTAGGCTCAATCATATGAATAAAATGATAGCTGAGTACTATAGCCAGTATTGGGAATATAACCATTAGGTTGAAGGAGAGAAGGTAGGCAGATGTTAACCTTAAGAAAAACATCATGAACTACCAATAATATACGACCTGTTGTAAACCTGATGATACCCCTATAATGTGGATGAGGGTATACATAGAGTAAAATAGGAGATCATGTGTTTTTGAAGATCCCACCTACCTGAGGAACTATCAGACTTGGAAGAAGAGGAAAACTAAGCCGAGGTACATCAAACCCTTCGATGTGATGGAACACATCGGAGAAATGGATTACAAGATAAACTCTTCCTCAGACAATGGAAAGTACATGACGTCTTTCACGTATCCCAATTAAGAAGATACACTCCGAACCCAAGTCATGTGCTGGACCATTCAGAGATCACCATCGGTCCAAGCTTATCATACCAGGAGGAGTCATAGAACTCCTAGATCGAAGCGAGAAGGCGTTATAAGGCCAGAATATTCCTCTAGTTCATATTGCATGAAAATATTATGCACCCGGCAAATCAACCTGGGAACGAGAAGAGGATATTCGATAATGTTTCCCCCATCTATTTCCAGACCAGGGTATGTCCAAATATTTCAAATAAATCAATCTTCAGCTATAACTATGTCTTAATATTTTAAAATTAATCAATCTTTCGTTCTCATTATATGTCTGTTTTTATTTCGAGGACGAAATATTCTAAGGAGGGTAGATTGTAAACTCCCTCGACCAGATTTCACTATTTTAAAATTATTTTTAGCAAATTAGAATTTATTGCAATATTTTATTTATTTATATCCTATTGAATGTGCACCTGTCCATTACACAATTAATTAGAGCATTGCACTAGCTGTAATTCCCAAACAAAGTTCACATACCTGTCCTAGACATATTAGACTATTTCTCTGAATTTTGTGCAACTCCCAGATGCTTTATTTTGAGCCTCGTGTGAGACGCACAAATATCGTTACAAAAGTTCGTATTTAATTCCTATTTAATTTTCTGCTCTTTACCCATCTCTGTACCCCTAGAGATTTGAGGACCAGTAGGCACCTGTTTTGCCCAAACAAAAATACGATAATATTCTAGACTGAATATACTACAATTAGAGTATTGACACCGTAGAAAAATTATGATCCTAACTGCCTCTAAATAATTAGTGAACTCCGTGCGTAGTATTTATTAAATAATAAATACGGTGACCCGTATCACCCAAAGAACTAGACCCTGCCCCTGCCCAGACTAACCCCCACCCCTGCCTAGGCACTCCCCCAGCTTTCCCCCTCATTTCTATGCAATTTGGTATTTTTAGGAATCAGCGTTTTTAATCAGACAAATTGCGTAATTGCACAATTTCCCAATTTTAGGACTTTTCTGCAATTTATGGAATTACAGGGGTTTTTTGTAAAATTACAGCGCGAGGTGGCACCCTCCTATTGGCCAGTGACCGTGCACGTGACACATGTCAAGAGGGACCCACAAGATATCAGATTTAATATCCTAAATATCTGAATTAGATATTTTACCTAAATAATTACTAAAATACCCCTAAACATTTAAGCTAATTCCTAAACTATCCTAAAACCTAACCCTATAAATAACCCCCTCACCGAACTTCCCTCACTCCCCACAGCCAACTCCGGCCACCGCCCTCCGCCGGACCACCGCCAACCTCCTCGCCTCAACCCTGCCCTCCCCTCCGACCATCGTCACCCCCTCCAGCTACCGCCTCCGCCTCCGGCAACGGCCGCAGCAACCAACCCGACCCCAAACACCAACAGCAGCCCCCTCCTCCGACCGCCCACCACCGCCACCCTGGTCGCCGTAGTCCACCGCAACCACCCCCAACTGCTCCGCCACCCTCCCCTCTATCGAAACACCATCGCCCCACCCCCCCACGACCATCACCGCCGCCGCCACATCCCCCGCAACCCTCTGCCACCTCTCCCTGCCACCTTCCCCGAGTCACCCCGACCTCCCTCACACTCCCCTCCGGCAGCCTCCGACCTCCGCCACCACCCCAGACTTCTTCGTCCCAACCACCCCCTCCGCCCTGACCACCTGAGCCACCTCCACCATCACCGCAACCGCCGCCACAAGCTGCTGCAGCTGCCACTGCTACTGCTGACTGCGGCTACTGCTGCAGTTGCAGCTCTAGCCAGCAGCCGCCGTAGCCTCGCCGGAGCTCCACCGGCGACGACGCCCCCCCCCCCTGACGTGGCAGGTGACTCACCTCTCTCTCTCTTCGTATTTAAATATGTATATGTATATGTATATGTATATATATATATATATATATATATATATATATATATATATATATATATATATATATATATATATGTATAGATATTTGTATATTAATATATATATATATGTGTTATAATATATACTATATATTATATAATACTATATAAATATAGTATATATATGTATGATTATTATTATTATTATTATTATTATTATATGTACATATTTATGTATATATATATATGTATGTATATATGTATATATATATGTGTATCAATATATATGTTATCATATATATATATATTTTTTATTGTTATTATTATTAATATTACAGTATATAATAAATACAGTATATATATATATTTACTTATATATATATATTTTGTTCATTTTATATATATATATATATATATATATATATATATATATATATATATATATATATATATATATATATATATATATATATATATATATATATATATATGTGTGTGTGTGTATATATATATATATATGTAAATACACATATGTATTTCTTTTTCTTTCTTATATATATATATATTATATATATATATATATATATATATATATATATATATATATATATATATATATATATATATATATATGTATACATATGTATGCCTTTCATTCTTAATTCATTCCTGCATTTTTCTTTTCTTTATATATTTATGTATACATATATCTATGGATATATGTATTATCTATATATAAATTATGTATATAAATATATGTAAGTATATATTTATATATATATCTATATATATTACTCTATATAATTATATATGTATTATATAATTATATACATTATATTATCATAGTACTGGATATACAGTATATATATATTATATATATATTTATTTTATCTATTGCTGGATAATACAGCCTATATATCTATATATATGCATATTTACATTTCTTCCACTGTCTTTAAATTTATTATATATGTATATATAATATCTATATACATAGATACTATATATAGTACTATTTACTTTCTGTACTATCATTTCAATTTATTTATTACTATATATCAGTGGATATACCCTGCTAAAATATACTACTATATAAAACAGTGGTCACATATAGACCCTGATAATATTTATATTATAATTGCTGAATAGTACAGCATTTATATATATATTTAAATTTCTGTACTGTCCTTTTCATTTATCTCAGTGGATATACCCTGACTACTATATTATTATATATCAGTGGATACACCCTGATAATATTATTATTTATTATATATATATAGCAGTGGATATTCCCTGCTACTATTAAAATTATATATATACCTGCATTTGTCTGTTCTTTATATACTACTATATATATTATATCTATATATATATACATACTATATATATATATATCTATATTATATATGTGTTTATAAGTATATATATATATATACTTTATATTACAGCTATGATATTCACGAACCCTGTCTGTTTTAACAGAAACCACATTCAGCACAGCCAGTGACCCCCTGTCATCAGCACCCTCAAACCTGACTGTGAGATCAGGTTATCAACACTATCAGGGAGAAGGCAAGTATACCTTGCCAAGTTTATACTGTTTAAATTATTAACTGTTGAATGTTCATTGTAGTAAATTTACATATAACAGTATGTATCTGGGACTGCCTCGGGTACGTCAACAAGTACGTTGACACGTAGTGTAATTAACTTAGTCTATACAGACTTACCATCAACTGTGAGGGTATTCTAATATCCTCTTAGACCCTATCACGGGTACACGCAACAAGGTTGCACTTCATTTTGGGATGCAAGTTTACGTAGTTGATTAGCTACCAGTACGTACGACGTGCATCACGGCTTAGCTTAAAATCATGAAGGTTACGACTTGACATTAGTTACATTGGGCGGGAAGAACGACTAAAATACGTATGGGACACCCATCTCTTTATCATGTGCCGCACTCGACGGAGTGATACGGATGTTATATATATATATTCATGTGACCATACTCATCGTAGATGGAAAATTTTATAGTGCCCTTGAACGGGGGCATATGTGGCATATACTAGCCAGTCACTACAGATTGGTGAATTACGTCAGCATATGTCTAGCCACACATTTTCCATACGTACTAGGTTGTCTCAATTTGCATTCACTTAGCTGGTTAGCACCCTGTATTCATTTATTCAGTATTTACATACATGGCATGTTATTTTTCTGTATCTTGTTACGTCCCTCTGAGGACCTGGTTCCCTGCCAGGTTTAGCTGAGACATTCCACCCCACAGTACCTGGACCTGGACAGGAGTCTGGACATGCCCTTGAGATGGAGTTAGAGGAGATGCCATCAGAGTCTGCCTGAGTACATCTGGAGTTGGAGCTATATATTTTGAGGACGATGCACTAGTTTATCTTATTTCACTTTCTGCTTATCTTTATGTAGTGGGTTTGTTCCCACTTGACTTTATCTGATTTATATATGACATTTTAGACTCAGCACCTATATATTCAGCACTTTTCTTGATATTTTTGTGGATGAGATAGATTTACCTGTATTTAGACTTGTAGTATTTAGGACAGCGTAGCACATCACTTTGGGTCCATTAAATTGGGTGATCCCTTAGTGACGTGTCAGCTGGCCAGTGCCACGTGGCCTAGTTCCGTATATTTTTGGGACTGGGGCGTGACAACTACAGAACATTATCTACAGACGTCACTAACCGGAATAATTCCACCTCCCGTAAGAATTCTCTTCATCTTCGGAAGGGGTGCGGTAGCTACTCTATGGGTGGATACAAAGCTAGGTTCGGTTTAATAAGCCAATAGTTTTTAAGGCTTTAAACGCGTTTTCGGAGTCCAATAAATTCACCGAAAAATGCCACATGTCCGGTTTTCCATTTTACACCATAAAATATTATTTTCTTTATATTTTAACACCAATAAACTATGTTTAAAAATCCTTAACTCATAATTACCTTGGTTATTCATCCAGAAAAATACCGAAAAAATCAGAAAAATTATATTAAAATTATTCTGAAAATCAGGGTGTTTACATAGCGCCAGTCTGAGGTCATGAGGCAGGGCATTGAGAATGCCCACCAGCTTGCACTCGCCGTAGTCGAGAGAGTTGCCTTGGCCCAACCACAGGTAGCTCCACCTCTCCAGGCCCCGCAACAGCCGAGGCCGGAGACTATCATTGACTTCAAAAGGATGGGGCCCAAGGACTTTAAGGGCATTGAGGGGATTATTTATGCGGATGACTGGATCGAAGACACATAGAGGAACCTGCGGTTGACGCAGATTTCAGAGACTACAGATAGAGGCAGTAGGGAGCATGATGTATGATATCGCATTGACATGGTTCAGGACCGACCCGAGGATGTCACCACCTGGACTTACTTGGAAAGCTTTCAAGGAGCTTTTTAAGGAGAAGTTCTTCCCAGATGTGGCTCTGACTTCTTTAGAGAGCCAGTTTCAGTACCTCTTCCAGGACAGCATGACGGTGGACGAGTACACAGCAGAGTACTGTAGATTGGGTCGCTTTGTGGAGTGACAGAATCCCCGGTGGAAGGCCCGAAAGTTCAGAAAGGATTTGAACAGGGAGATCAAATATCATTTACAAGTTTCTATTTTTTTTGTTACTTAATGTTATAATACATTTATAATTTTATTGCTATTAATAAATAAAAAAATTAGCTTTTTCTTACTTAATGTTGTTAATTGTTTACATTTAACTTCTTTATGTCTATATAAATAATTCGTTAAATTTCAAGTTATAAATTTATATTTAAATTCAAAAAAATAGATTTATACATTTTTTATAAGTTATTCAAAAAAATAAAAATAAGATTCAAATTATAAATATTTAGATTTTAATTTATACTTAAAGTTATATAAATATTGATATAAATAAATTAAATAAATTTTCTAACAAATAAATTTGTAAATTTTAAATTATACTAAACATATAACTTATAAATTTCAAATTATACTTAACATATAAATTTAAAATTTAAAATAAATTTATACTTAAAGTTATATAAAAAACTTTCTAACAAATAACTTATAAATTTTAAATTATACAAAAATAACTTAGTAACAAAAAACCTATAAATTTTAACTTGAATTTATTAACATATAACTTATATCATATAGATTATATATAAAAATATATATAAACAAAAGAAAAAAAAATTAAAAAATTGGGCCAGCCCGGCCCGACCGTGAACCAGTCTGGACCCAGACCGGTTCGGCCCCATCGATCCTACCCTGGCCGGGGCATGGGCCAAGGCTGGGTCAAAAAAATTTCCAACCGGGCCGGCCCGGTCCGCCTCTCCTCTCGGGTTGAGCCTGGCCCGGACCGAACCCTGACAAACCTGATTGACTCGGACTGCGGGTCGGTCCTGACCAGCCCAATACACATCTTGATAGTTTCTTGGAAATTATAAATTAAAATTAAAATTAACATAAAATTTAACATTAATTTTAATATTAACATTAAAATTAAAATTAATATTAACATAGAAAAAAAATTTAATGATTAATTTTTTGGATTAAAAATTTTTATGTCAGCTATCACATAATGTTATTTAGCATGTCACGTTAGCCGTCACATAAGAATAAATTGTTTAAAAAAATATTTTAGAGGTACCAATAGCATTACTATGTATATATTTAGAGAAAATTAATCCCCCCATAGCTTAATTAAGTTAGGTGACCAGAATTGGCATGAAACAGATGGGTGATAAATTAAGATATATAAAGGCAACCAATAACTAAGGTCAGTTGTGGTAGCTGCTTTTCCTTTCTTTTCCTTCTAGCTCACCCACTCGGTCAGGTCACTAATAAAGGCAGTGGTCCGTAGACGAATTTAATAACGATCGCGTAGGAAAAAGTAAGGACTCAAGTCTCTTCCTCCTCCAATCACTGTCACTATAATCCAATATTTAAGTAGCTAGCTAGCTGCTAGCTAGTGACCAAATAAAGACGCCCGCCCGCGTCCAGTCTAGCTATTAGTGTATATATAATAATGTAATGTTAGTAAAAGTTGGAGAAGCAGAAAGATTAATTGATATATATACATATGCATGTTATCTTAGTGCAAAGGGAATTAAAGGACCATTGGCCTCTGAGACTTTTGACCTTTATCAGAATTGACGAGTCTCCTATAACTTTTTTTCTATTTTCTAAGACCTTTTTTTGTAGTGCATGTGATCATTTACAAGTATATATTATCTACTCACGTGCGCGCACTATTTTTCTTTCTTTTCTCATGTCATGTCAGTCTTCTATATATATATATATATACATATATTAGCTAGATCTCCAAATGACGAATTAAGCTTGCTTGCTTGGTTCATTATTCTTCTGGCTATAAATATTTAGATTGGTTTCTCACAAAAAGGAGTAGGAAGACTTAAGGAAGATGACCGAAAATAAGGAGGCTAATTATAAGGGAAGTAGTAAAAGTCGGGGATTGTTCAGATTTGCCGATCGATATGATGTGGTACTGATGGTGTTGGGGACTCTTGGAGCAGTAGGTGATGGGTGTTCCACTAACTTGCTTCTGCTATCTGCAAGCAGCGTCATGAATAGTTTAGGCTACGGCAATACTACTACTGCTGGCCAAAATAATATGATCAGCCATGAGCAACATGATCATGATTTCATGCCAAATGTGGCAAAGGTACGTAGTCACTATTTCAATTTACTTGTCATCCTCTCTCTCTCTCTCTCTCTCTCTCTATATATATATATATATATATATATATATATATATATATATATATATATATATATATATATATATATATATATATACACTTCACTTAATTAGTTCTTGATCGTAATTGTTTAATTAATTTCTTCTTCTGCTTGGTTGCTGCATGTAGTACTGTCTCCATTTTGTCTACACGGGGGTTGCGGTCTTGGGGGTGGCCTTCTTGGGTAAGTATTATTATAAGTATATACATACTCACTCATAAAATTAATATATATATATAATTATGATCGCAATTCATGCCATTATTAGATCCGACTAGTATATATCATATGATACGTACATATACATATACATGATGTGCGCATGAATGCATGCAGAAGGATATTGTTGGAGTAGAACGAGTGAAAGGCAAGTGGTGAGGATGAGATACAAGTATTTGGAGGCTCTCCTAAGGCAGGAAGTTGGTTTCTTTGATTCTCAAGAGGCGACTACTTCAGAGATCATTAATAGTATATCAAAGGATACTGAACTCATACAAGAGGTTTTAGGTGAAAAGGTGCCAATATTTGTGATGCACTCGTCGGTGTTCATCTCTGGACTTATATTCTCTACTTACTTCTCATGGAGACTCTCTCTTGTGGCTCTCCCCCTTGTTCTACTACTCATCATCCCTGGTCTCATCTACGGGAAGTATCTTGTTTACCTCTCTCGGAAGTCCCATGGAGAATACAGCAAGGCAAGTGCACTAGTATCGCAGGCTCTCAGCTCTATCAAGACCATCTATTCTTTCACTGCAGAGAAGAGCATTATAGCCAAGTATGCAGCCATCTTGGACCGGACTACCAAGCTTGGTATCAAGCAAGGAATTGCCAAAGGACTGGCAGTAGGAAGCACGGGACTTTCTTTTGCCATATGGGCTTTCCTTGCTTGGTATGGGACTAGGCTAATAATCAACCATGGAGAGAATGGAGGAAGGATTTATGCAGCAGGGATCTCCTTTGTCTTGGGTGGAATGTAAGTATATATATATATATATATATATATATATATATATATATATATGTGTGTGTGTGTGTGTGTGTGTGTGTGTGTGTGTTATTTTTTTACCGTATCGTTATTTAGATAAACCAGTGATCAGCTACCACGCGAAGCTACCGACGTGAAAGTACAAAATACGCTCTCAAAGTGTTACTTTGCGTCTCAAGTCCGAGTCCGAGTCTAAGTCCAAGTCCAAGCTACGCCTAATTCCGAAAGAAATTTCTTCAAAAAATTGTGATAAAAATAAATGTTGATTGTGGACTTTAAACCTAGCCCACTAGTAAAATCCTCCACCACACTTACAACTTGAGCCAACAGATCATACATTCACAAGTCAATAAATAAAGAATCAAACATTGAAATTGAAATACACACATGAGATTTCTTCCGAAATGGAATTGTGACATGAGGTCATTACTGGACTAACCTCACCACTACTCCTACATATTTCAATATGTGATTGAGCATTCATGACTGTATACCATGTATTATGATAGATGATGCTTACGACTTCAATCTTCCTGCACGGACTAGAACTATAGTACGATACAGAATAGACAAAGCCTTGAATTCAGTATCATAGATACAAATTCTCCCCGCTCACACTAATACATCAACTATGTCTCTAGACCCACGTTTAAAGTTATCTGCTTGATTAGGTATATGCATTTAAGGTAAGTACAAGTTTATCCGTAAGAGACGACCTACATCTTTGTTCATACACATAGGTTAATTTGTTTCCTTGAGAGAGTAATCCTTCCCAGCATAAAGCTAACTGTCTCTTTGTGGTGTTACGTCATTATGACATAGGCCGACCTCGATGTCTCACTATCTTATATGTTGTCATCCTACTGTAGAATGATATCCCGGTCTCATGTAGTTCTACATCTCAGCATGAGGCTATATTCCTCTTTGTAGTGTTACGCCACTATGACATGGGTCAAACCCAAGGTCTTAATACCTCATGTGGTGTCACCCTACTATAGCATGAGTCATGGTCTCTTATAGTGTTGTTCTACATCTCCCTCTCTTTCTCCCTCTGTATTGGAATAAGGATACCTACCTCTTTGGGGTGCTATGTCACGCCCCGATCCCACAGGGCGCCGTTCGTCCTCGCTTGAGTCCTTGCGGGACCGATCGTCCTCTCGTGGGCGTGATGCCGTGCAAGCCTAAACTGCGCTTGCACGAGGCTAAAGCTTGAACAAGGACAAGTAATCTATTCAAGACGGAAGCAACCACACAATATTGCAGAAAAGTAAAGAACACAATGGCATAAGGAAACAAGCTCTTTATTGATAATCAAGATGTGTTACAAGCGGCGCTTGGCCGAGATTATAATTTGCTCAAGCTTTCTTTCTCTCGATTACAATGACAACGTTCCATACATTACATCCCTTTATACAAAAGCAGCTCAAATCAAACTCGATACAGCTCAAGGCATAGACTCTAGATTTTTGGTTCACTGGTATGAGGCTCGGCTATCGCTTCCTTGGACGATCCAACACCTAAGAACAAGCAAACTATTGGTGGGTCAACACTTTGGAGAAAGTACTGGTGAGTATAAAATCAACGAACAGAAGCAATATTCTCTGAAACCAACACTAAGTAAGCATGTGGCAAAATATTATATTACTAATGATCTTGCTACTTTTACCTAGGTTTATTTCATGCAGCACATGATTATATGTCTTTGAAACCAGTTTGCACATTCAAACATTTAAGCAAGCTATAGGGACAGTATTCTATCGTGCAGTGCATAACATGTATCGTGAGCCATATTCGATCTCTTAGGAACAAAAGTTCTCTAGTGGACTATTCATCTCGAATCAAGACAAGTGCATCAAGTGGACTTATTCAATTCAATGCAATAGGGCTAGCATCATATTCAAGTAAAACAGATATATCTCATTTAGCATAACTGACAAGGAACATAAGAAAATACAAGTGATCACTTATTCATTGATCCTAACCCATAGCCGAATGGTTATCCCTGCAACAGAGATACAAGTTAGCAAAAAATTGCATTTATAAACAAGGTTCTATTTTATGTCTGTCTCTGCATCAAACAATTAGGTATGCAAGACGGTAAATCTAGCATGCGCCCTAACTACATGATGGCCTCCTCTACGGGATTAGCAAGTAGGATGTACAAGCCCATCTCACTGATGACAGATCGGTTAATAGTTGTGAGATGCATGGTTGCTATGCACTAAAATATGCTCAAAATAGCAGCGGGGACTCATGGTTCAGTACTACACTAAAAGCCATACCCTCCCGTAAATAAGGACTTCTAGCCTCAGGGTGTTCTAGATCTCTCCCAGGTCGAACGATCCCCAGTGCCCCAGGAACCGCTCGAGAGATAAACCTTGTGCACAAGTTGTCAGACCGATGAATGAATACACTTCTATCAGATAAATACTATATGATGCACATGATTAAGAAAAATCAAGCAATCATATCAATCAAGAAATAGAGCCGGAGCTCTCAATACTCTTGCCTAATAGCCACACCCTCCCGTAAATAAGGACTTCAAGCCTCATGGTGGACTATTAGTCTAGATACACATGTTCAAGCTATTCATACAGTTATATCTCTTTACAATACGATCAATAAAATATGTTCATGCAATCTAGCACTTTTAACAAGTAACAAGCAAGAACAGTTCTATAAATCTAGCATGCAATCCTATCTCTTTCGTGCGATAGCGAACTGGCAAGCAATCTATTAGTTAAGCAAGAAATCTATTAGTTAAGCAAGCATAGTAGCCATTCCTCTATCTCTCTTAGACAAGAATGTAGTTCTACTCTAGTTTAGCATGCGATACAAGGATAAGTGCAAGCAATCTTTTACTCTTTCTTACTAGCATAACAATGGTTCGATTGATAGCTGTGCTCGTGTAACTTAGTATGCAATATTTCTATCTTTTTTAATCATGGCAAGGGTTTATTTCAATGACAAGAAATACGAGTTCTCTTATTAAACATGCAGAGTCAGGTTCTATCATTCTTCTTATAAACTATCTTCTTAGAACAAGCAGTAGAAAACTCAGATTCTTTATTAAGGCATGCAAGAATCAGAGAATAAAGTTCTGTCCACTCACTTAGATCAATCATTTTGTGTTTCGATCGAAGAATCCTTCGAGAAGGCTTTCTTTTGAGCCAGCAAAGCAATATCTCTTGTACATAGTACCTACGTGAAGCGATGCACTACATACTTACCCACCATGAAAAAAATTCATCCTCGAAACTTCAAGGAGAAACATCCGATATCTAGAGCAGCGATAGTCCTCATCCCTCACCATCCTCAATCAAAAAATTTAGCAATTAAGAACTCAACAAAACTCTAGCCATCAATAACAAGCACAAAATCACAACTCTCAAGCAATAAATCAAATCCAGAAAACTTTTGCCAGCAACTTTGAGAATATTTACGGACTTATTGTATGGAATGCTCATTGAGGCAATGATATCAAATGGCAAAGAACATCTTGAGTTGAAGCTAAGCAGTGGAATGACCATAAGGTCGAGTCGCTCTGATACCATTATGTCATACCCCGATACCGCAGGGCGCCGTTCGTCCTCGCTTGGGTCCTTGCGGGACCGATCGTCCTTGCGTGGGCGTGATGCCATGCAAGCCTAAGCTGCACTTGCACAAGGGAAAATCTTGAACAAGGGCAAGTAAGTTATTCAAGACGGGAGCAGCCGCACAATATTGCTCAAAAGTAAAGAACACAATGGCATAAGGAAACAAGCTCTTTATTGATAATTAAGATGATTTACAAGCGACACTTGGCCGAGATTATAATTCGCTCAATCTCTCTTTCTCTCGATTACAATGACATCGTTCCATACATTACATCCCTTTATATAAAATCAGCTCAAAGCAAACTCGATACGGCTCAAGGCATCGACTCTAGATTTTTTGGTCCTTAGGATGAGGCTCGGCTATCGCTTCCTTGGACGATCCAGCATCTTAAAACAAGCAAATTGTTGGTGGATCAGCACTTTGGAGAAAGTACTGGTGAGTATAAAATCAACGAACATAAGCAAAATTTTCTGAAACCAACACTAAGTAAGCATGTGGCAAAATATTATATTACTAGTGATCTTGCTACTTTTATCTAGGTTTATTTTATGCAGCACCGGATTAGAGTCAGTTTACATCTTTTCAAAAATATGTCTTTGAAACCAGTTTGCACATTCAAACATTTAAGCGAGCTATAGGGACAGTGTTCTATCGTACGTGCAGTGCACAATATGTATCGTGATCCATATTCGATCTCTTAGGAACAAAAGTTATCTCTAGTGGACTGTTCATCTCGAATCAAGACAAGTGCATCAAGTAGACTTATTCAATACAATGGGGCCAACAATATATTCAAGTAAAATAAATATATCTCATTTAGCATAAATGACAAGGAACATAAGGAAATACAAGGAATCACTTATTCAGTGATCATTACCCATGGTTGAACGGTTATCCCTGCAACAGACATACAAGTTAGCAATAAATTACATATATAAACAAGGTTATATTCCCTATCCGTCTTTGCATCAAACAGTTAGGTTTGTAAGAAGGTAAACCTAACATGCGCCCTAACTACATGATAGTCCCCTCTACGGGATTAGCAAGTGGGACGTACAAACCCATTTTACTAATGACAGATCGGCTAATAGATGTTGAGATGCATGGTTGCTATGCACTAAAATACGCTCAAAATAGCAGCCGGGACTCATGGTTCAGCACTACACTAAAATCCACACCCTCCCGTAAATAAGGACTTCTAGCCTCATGTTGTTCCAGATCTCTCCCAGGCCGAACGATCCCCAGTGCCCCAGGAACCGCTCGAGAGATAAACCTTGTGCACAAGTTGTCAGACCGATGCATGAATGTACTTCTATCAGATAAATACTATATGATGCACATGATTAAGAACAATCAAGCAAGCATATCAATCAAGCAATAAAGCCGGAGCTCTCAATACTCTTGCCTAATAGCCACACCCTCCCGTAAATAAGGACTTCAAGTCTCAGGGTGGACTATTAGTCTAGATGCACATGTTCAAGCTATTATTATAGTTCTATCTCTTTACAATACGATCAATGAAATATGTTCAAGCAATCTAGCTCTTTTAACAAGTAACAAGCAAGAACAATTCTATAAATCTAGCATACAATTCTATCTCTTTAGTGCGATAGCGAACTAGCAAGCAATCTATTAGTTAAGCAAGCATAGTAGTCATTCCTCTATCTCTCTTAGACAAGCATGTAGTTCTACTCCAGTTTAGCATGTGATACAAGGATAAGTGCAAGCAATCTTTTACTCTTTCTTATTAGCATAACAATGGTTCGATTGATAGCTGTGCTCGTATAACTTAGCATGCAATATTTCTATCTTTTCTTATCATGACAAGGGTTTGATTCAATGACAAGAAATACAAATTCTCTTATTAAGCATGCAGAGCCAGGTTCTATCATTCTTCTTATGAAACTATCTTCTTAAAACAACCAGTAGAAAACTCAGATTCATTATTAAGGCATACAAGAATCAGATAATGAAGTTATGTCCACTCACTTAGATCAATCATCTTGTGTTTCGATCGGAGAATACTTCGAGAAGGCATCTGCTCGATCCAGCAAAGTGATATCTCTTGTACATAGTTCCTAAACGAAGCGGGGCACTACATGCTATGCCACTGTGACATGGACTAAACTTGAGGTCTCACTACCTCATGTGATGTCACACAAATTTAGCATAAAGTCATGACCTCTCGTAGTGTTGCACTACCAGTACTTTCTGTTAAGTACACCGAGTATTCTGAGTGCTCAAGAACTCATTAAAACTTAAAGCCAACCTCTACATTGGTATTTTAATTTGGGTCTCACTACCTCATGTGATGTCACACAAATCTAGTTTTCCTATTAGGCTTCTAGGGTATATGCTACTCTATCTACATTGGTATTTTAATTTGGGTCACTAATACATACTTGATATATATTAACTTATATCTAAGGCAAATTCCAAGTTAACACTTATATATTTATACATATACCTATATGTATTTCTATCCCTTGATAACCATATGTATACTTAAAACATAGACTAACAACTCTTAACACTAGCATACTATGTATCCTGCACACAAGCACTAAGTATCATTGATATCCACTCTCCTAATTCTACACACACCCCACAGGATTTCTTGATACCAAGATACACTCTGCAGGCAACTGCACTGCTCTCTAACTTGCAATCAGATTTTGATACACAGAACAACGTTGGTACACTGGCTATTCATGAAACATACACTATGTTATCTTCTTATTCAAGGTAATACAAATTGGATTTGAACCTACTGTTAAATATTTGTGCCCTTGTTACAAATTAGGAAATCATTCTATCACTCCTATTGATACACTCCATAAATACACACACACTTATACTCGAACACATTATACAACTACAACTGCTACTGTAGAAATACCCAAACCCTCTATTTTTGTTCTCCTACCATGCACATACACACCTATGTAACATACTCATTCACTTATTGATACCTTATATGCAATGACACTGGTTAATTATAAGACGTTTTGTTGTTTCTATTCACTACTGCACCTATATTGATCTCTGCATATTGGAACACACACTGAGATCTATATGTTGCACAAGATAATGCACTCGAGCTATTGCACAGTTCTGCAGCTACTGCTGCTGCATTGCTCTACAACGTTCCCTCTAGTTCACCCGCATACCCATTCACACCTAAATGCCATTTGACATTAAATGTTGGGTTGGCTAGTTAATGATACATTGTAATTCGATACATACATAACCCACGATACTCTAAGACACCCTTACCCACTGATACTCTTGTGCACACCCAATTTATTTACATACTTCCATCACACCCTATATACACACAAGCAGTGATACACACTAGCACAATAAACTTCTGTGCACACAAATACTACTCTACAGTTCAAGACTGCACATACTAGCTGCATGTTACACACTCATTTTTCTCACTTAGATGTAATATTGATAAATCAATAAAGTTTAGTAATTGGTAACCAACATGTAACTTACCGCACTATGTCGTGATACATCAAGAAAGTTTTGTTATGTATCCGTAATGCTTAGGCAGTATGTTATTCTACCATCACACCCAAGCATCACATATGACATTGTCTAACCCAAAACTGATACATTGACACTTCTCGAAACCCTCCCATACATATACATGAACCCGAGTAACACTGCACACACTGGACTGTTGTTTTTTCCTACTTGTAAACTCCAAAATTCACACATACCAACTAATATTATTCCAATAAAAAACCTACCCAATACTTCCTATCATGTATTTTGTATATCTATGCTCATATATACATAACTCTTATGATTTATACCCAAGAACTCCCTCTGATACTGTCCCATCCTAGAACCAGAATACTAGAGAGTGGGGATGACAAGGCCAGCTATGTATAATTAGAGCACATCGGTACTCTGTATATACGATAAAGTTGTAAGATATGAGGGGTCACTACTATAAACCAACAGTCAAGCCTAGGTCCAACAAACCCTAGTGTCTCAATTACAAGAACAACAGGAATAATAACAAGATATAAGATCAGCTGAAATATAATAGTAAAGCGTCCCAAACTATAATATACAGATGATCATGAAGCTAGTGAACACAAAATGAATAAACTAACCAGAATCTAAGTCATACATGATCAACCCGAGGATATGTCAATCATGCTATTGCCCGTAGGCTAACTGATCAAACCAAAACATGAGCTAAACACGTGTTCGGTGGCTAAACGCAAACAAAATAAAATATACATCAGAGTGGGGAAGTAAGAAAATCCACTCAAGAGGTCTGGTGCTCCTGGTGGTCACCAGCCTCTGGAAAGTACGGAAGATCCTCCGGTGCTGCTACTGGATCTGGCCATGCAAAACCAGTGGGATCGGACCCCCAAATAGCAAGTACCACAAAGGAAGCCAATATAGGAACTTAAACCAATAATACAAGCAATACAAATACTGAAAGTAAAGACTGAATGTAAAAGATCTCAGTATAGTAAAGAAATACTGTAAACCTGCAATGAGACATATCCTGAGCTGATAATCAATAGAGTAACAAGTACAGAAAATAAAAGTGTGGTCATGTAAAGCCTAGACTAACTATCATCCATCAATCACAAAAAATTATATAAGTACAGCTTGAAAATTTAACTAACTAGGCCGGTTATAACAATCCTAATTACTAACATTTATAATGAAATGCGACACTAGAGTTCCTTTTGATCGCATGCCCTGCAGTTTGTTCGGGATATCCATACGCACAAATTAATACCGGATACTCCTCAAGATACTCCACAATATAAACCACTGGATACTCCACAAGATAATTGTATGAATAACCGGGACTGCATGCAATCTAGAAAAATTCATAGCCATGTACTAAGTGAATCTCTAGTTATAGACCCCTAGCAGTTTCTTGTATGAATCCAGGTATGGCATTCTGCATAATTCATCCTAGACATGATATAACAAATCAAGTTCTAATATTAATATAAATATGTTTAATATATATTGCACATACTGACTCATGTAAACCACGACAACAACCAAGCACGTAAAACCAAGTAAAACCAGGTAAAGCCATGTGAAGCCAGGTAAAGCCAAGTGAAGCCATGTCAATCCAGGTAAAGCTAGGTGAAACCATGTACAACCATGTGAAGCCATGTCCGATGAAGCCATGTAAAGTTATGCCAAGTCAAGTCAATCATGTCGCCACGTGTAGCCGGGCAAAGCGGGATAAAATCGAGTAAAGCCAAGTCAAGTCAAGTCAAGTCATCTGAAGCCATGTAAGTTCATATCCAAAATTAGGTCAAGTCATTGCATTCCCAAGAAAAATCCAGAAGTTTCAACATGAAATCACGAAAAACCAAGAATTCCTAAAGAAAGAGCACGATCGGTATACCGTCGGTACAGTCCATTACACTATCGGTACACCGGTCAAAAGATAGAAAAAATACAGCAAGTTCTGGATTCCAAAAAATTGGTATACCATCGGTATATTATAGTATACCATCGGTATATTATAGTATACCGTCGATACGCCGTTCCAAGTAGGCAAAAATTACTGGAAATCAAAGTTTCACAAATCGGTATACCGTCGGCACAGCCCAGTACACCGTCGGTATGCCGGCCAAGACAAATATCTAACAACGTCGAAAATATCAGTATACCGCCGGTATACTGTAGTACACCATCGGTATGTCGATAGGGTTCACAAAAAAAATCTAGAATTGAAGTCGGTCGATATCAGTATACAGTCAGTATACTGTAGTATACCGTCGGTATGCCGGCTTCCAAGAATAAACTTGGTTAAATAAGATCTGACTTTCGGGACCCAAATCAAACCCCAAAAATTACCAGAACCAAGTCTAACAGGAATTCAAATCTAGGGTAAGTCTCATATCACAATATGGACAAAATCTCATGGTCACAACTTCGGTACCGTTTTCATTACCGAGTTACCAAAAATGGACGGAACGAGATTCTACTAGAAATCAAAATTGAAATGGTCACTAGGCTAGAAATTATGATATGAACAATAATAGTAAAGCAAGTTCAGCTAAAAAGTAACAACTAAAGCTCCAGAAAAGTAAAATGACATAAAGTAAAAGAAGTTCACGAAATTGGCAAGATGTACTTGCCTAACGCGAGCTCCTAGCCTAAACCTTCTAGTCCACCACCACGAAGGGATTCAAAAATTACACTCCAGGCCTCAAGACCACGCTTCCAATCTTGAGAGAGAAATGAAGAAGAGAGGAGAGAGAAAGAGAAATAAATAAATAAAATATTTTGAGTACTATTTATAGAGAAATATCTCAAAAATATCTTAAAAATATCTCGAAAGTGAAACAAATATTTGCCAGGCAATATACCATCGGTATACTGTAGTATACCGTCGGTATAGTAGTCAGGTAGTAAAGTTTCAATTTTAAGAATTTTTGAGCTTCCTCGAGATCCAATAAAATGCAATAACTAGCACAAAAAAATGTATCCACATAAAATACGAATACTGTGAGACGAGTTTTACATATACATACTACACACTACTCGGATTCTCCACATAACACTGATACACAGTATCTAGTAGCCTTTAGGCAAAAACACAAGCACTTAATAGGCACCAAACACATATTCAATTTGATACTTCCAAAACCCAATGTATATATACAAAACCTATATAACATAATATATATATAATTTCTATCATGTCTATTATAGATTAGAAACCTAAACCACCTATTAGGAACCAAAAATCCTATGGAAACCTAAATACAAATATTTGGTGGCTTAGGGCTTCTTATTGGTCAAAAGAGCATGACAAAGAGGGAATGAATCAATACCTACTAGAGATTAGCTCTAGTGAAGATCCAAAAATAAAGGAATGGATTGAGGAATGAAGTTCAAATGCTCTCCTCGGATTTTTGAGCTCCTCCGATTGCATCTCCATGGTTGGGCTTGAAAAATGAAGATTGAAGGGTGGAAATGAAGGGGCTGGGGTTAGATTTGGATAAGAAATAAAGAAATTAGGGTTTTAGTGGAGAAGGAGTGAAGAAAGGGCTTTGGTCTACCACTCTCTCTCTCTCTCTCTCTCTCTCTCTCTCCTCTCTCTCTTCATCTATGTCAAATGAGAAAAGAATCAAGGTTGTTAGAGAAAGAATGTTCTAGAAGTTTCTAGGAGCTCCCTTTATGGAAAGAACTAAGAATAGAATACTCTGACCATTCCAACTCTAATTAATTAATTAACTAAATGATATAATTATTAACTAAAATATTTAGGCAAAATTTATCCTAAATGAAAAGTTTTGGGTTTATGGAGGTTAAATCAGTTTTTTGTATCACACCTATATGAAGTATAGATCTCCAGAATATCTTGATATCCATAAAATGTGAGCATCTTTTTAATTCAGAAGGCTTGTGACAGAGCAAGCCCTTGTTCCTCCTAGATAATTTTTATCCCAAAGATAATGTTAGCATCTCCCGCCTTATGCTTAATTTGAACGAGAGAAACTTCTTAGTTTTTGAGACACTATCTAAATATGTGTCAAGGATTAACATATTGTCTATATAGATATAAACGATTACACTTCTCTTATTAGTGAAATTGGTGTAAACATACTTATCAATCTTGTTAACCCAGTAGTCGTTTGATATGTTAACTTTATGAAACTTATCATGCCATATCTTGGGAGCCTTCTTCAGACCATAAAGAGATTTTACGTGTTTACACAATTTTTCTTCAAGCCTGGTTACTTTATTTATATCTCTTTAGTCCAATTTTCGTTCAAAAATTTTGTCTTTACATCCATCTAGTGAATCATCATCTTTTGAATCGTTATAAGAACAATCAGCATCCTGATAGTTGTCATCCAAGCGAAAGGTGCATATGTATCAACCCCTATTTCTAATAAATAAATAAATAAACCTTGTATCACTAGCATGGCCTTGATCTTGTTAATAGTTTTATTTTAACTAGTCTTCTTCTTGAAGATCCATTTTCATCCAATGGATTTTGCTCCTAGGGATAGATTAACCAATACCCAAGTGTTATTGGATATTTTTTAGTCTTTAACATTGTCGATTAATCCTTTGAGAAAATAACATGCATCTATGATCTTTATCGCCTCATGAAATGTAAGTAATTTGCTTCCACGTGATAGTCTTCAAAGTTCTTCGACTTCCTCACTCTCGCTTTGCAGGAGGCTCAACCAGTTCTGGTTCAGTAATGACATCCTCCAGTGAAGTCATTTCCTTCAAGTTACAATCCCCTTTGGTACTTTTAGCTAGATTATGATCACTCTTTTCCTTATCATTTGCTATATTCTTTGGTAATTACATAAGAACCATGTTCTTATCTCTGGAAAACTTATCCTCAAAGGACTCAGTATATCGAGATTCGATGATCTTATTGGTTTCAATATCAAGGAATCTCTGAGTTTAGACTATGAAGATCATTTAGTGGCCCTTTTTCAACTTTTGAATCTTGATATTTGAAAGCTTAATATACGCCAAAGTACCCTTAGATTTGAATAACGTTGATCAAGTCAGGTCTGACCTTGAACCCAAAGTTCATGGGGACCTACCTTTGATTCCATGAATGGCACTTTGTTTACAACAAAGATTGTTGTTAGAGCATCTTCACCCATAAGCAATTAAGAAGTCGTCGTTAACAACGTAGAGTTCATCATCTCTGTTAGTATATAGTTCTCTCTTTCAACAACTCTATTTGATTGCTAGGAATATGGAGAAATATATAGTCTCATTCACGATCCCATGTTCTTTACAGAATGATGCAAATTCGTGTGAATGATATTCTCTGCCTCGATCACTCCTGAGTCTCTTGAGTTATTGGCCCGCTTTCCATTCAAACTATGCCATGAAGTCTTTGAACTTCTTGAATTCTCCATCTTTGGACTTAAGAAGGTAGACAAAAGTGTACTTGGAGTATTCATCAATTAAGGTAAGAAAATACTTCATTCTAGTCTTTGCAATGAAGTGTTTGAAGGAACATATGTTGGAGTATACCAACTTTAGAAGGTTTATGCTTTGATTCACCCTCTTAAATAATTTTCTTACAATTTTTATTTGAGCATAGACTTCATATTTTCTACCTTTTTACCCCGAAAATTGAAAATAAACCTAAGTTAAGACTTTTTTTTTACTTTGTTATAGTGAATATGTCATATCTTATTGTGCTATAACTCAAGAGAATAAGCAGAAGCATATATTTTATTTATACAATAAGAATGTACAACAAACTGAAGTTTAAACATTCCTTCAATACAAAATATTTTGGCAAAGTAAGTAGCCCCTATAGGACATCACCAATTATTTAGCATTAATGTCCATCCTGATCATGCTAGTATTGCACAAGAGGCTTACAGAGACCAGATTCACATTTACAATGTAAGGGACTTTCCCAAGGTCGGGTTCAGCACCACCATTCCGATTTTCTTAACTTCACTTTGAGTCTTGTTTTCCATATTCACTTTCTCAAATGAAGGTTCATATGTTGCAAACATGTCCTTCGCGAAACACACATTACATGAGGCTTTCGTGTCTACCCACAAGTTTGTGTAAATTTTAGAAATTCCTACATATGAAACAAAAATAACCATATTAAGCTCACCTCCTTTGTGTTCCTTCTGCTTTTGTTTGGACATGTATTCTCTTTTTTAGTGGCCTTTCTTATGGCAGTTGTAGCAAACCACTTCTTTCTTAAACTTTGTCGTAAAGATTCTTTAAGTCCTTCCTTTTGTTTAAAGTAGATTTCTTCTTGTCCGTCTGATCTTCATCTTGGATCATG